>JAPKID020007294.1:0-10323 GCA_026931265.2 Tropidonophis doriae | reverse complement strand
GAGGGAGGAGGAGAGCGAGCGAACCGGGAGCAGAGATTGGAGCGTTCCCACCGTTTTGCCAAAGATATAAAAGATGAACCAAGCGGGATCAGCTCGGGCCTGTTAACCAAGAGGCGAGGAGCCGGGGCCTTCGGCGGAGGAGTCTGGAAGCGCTCGGGGGTCTCCAGAGCAGGGCGCCCCGTTGGCAGAGGGGCCGCCTTTCCTGCCGGCTCCTTCTCTACGATCTGACTTTTGGGGCGGGGGCGGCGGGAAGCCTCCTCGCCCTCCCGGAGCTGGGACAGCAATGCAGGCTCGCTACTCCGTCTCGGATCCCAACGCTCTGGGAGTGGTACCCTATCTGAGCGAGCAGAATTACTACCGGACGGCGGGCACCTATGGAGGCATGGCCGGCTCGCTGGGGGTCTACACCGGCCATCCGGAGCAGTACGCCGCCGGTCTGGGACGCTCGTACGGGCCCTACCCGGGCCACCAGCCGGTCCAGGCTCCGAAGGACCTGGTGAAGCCGCCTTACAGCTACATTGCGCTGATCACCATGGCCATCCAGAACGCGCCGGAGAAGAAGATCACGCTCAACGGCATCTACCAGTTCATCATGGAGCGCTTCCCCTTCTACCGGGAGAACAAGCAGGGCTGGCAGAACTCCATCCGCCACAACCTCTCGCTCAACGAGTGCTTCGTCAAGGTGCCCCGCGACGACAAGAAGCCGGGCAAGGGCAGCTACTGGACGCTGGATCCCGACTCCTACAACATGTTCGAGAACGGCTCGTTCTTGCGCCGCCGGAGGCGCTTCAAGAAGAAAGACGTCTCCAAGGACAAGGAGGAGACCCCACGGGAAAAACACCACAAGGAGCCGGTCAAGGCCGCCTCCGAGCTGGCTAAGGAGCCGCCCCCGGCGGCCTCGGCGCCCATCCCGGCTTCGTCGGACAAGAAAGTGGTCATCAAGAGCGAGGCCTCGTCGCCCGAGCTGCCCGTGATCACCAAAGTGGAGACGCTCAGCCCCGAGAGCGGCAGCGCCCTGCAGGACAGCCCGCGCAGCGTGGCCTCCACTCCGTCGCTCTCCACCGAGGGCTCTTTGCCCGGCGAGCCCCACCAACCTCACCCGCACCCGCACCACCACCCGGCCGCCGGCGCCAACGGCTTGCCGGGCTTCAGCGTGGAGAACATCATGACCCTGCGGACTTCGCCGGGGGGCGAGCTGAGCCCCGTGGGCAGGACGCCGCCGGGCCTTTGCGCCTCCTCTTTGCCCCTGGGCTACGGCCAGGCGCCCGCCTCGTCCATCTACAGCCAGGCCTGCAGCCAGGGGGGCCTGGGCGAGGCCGGGGGCAGCTACCAGTGCAGCATGCGCGCCATGAGCCTCTACACGGGCGAGCGCAACGCGCATCTCTGCGGCGCCGGGCCGCTGGAAGAGGCCGCCGCCTCGCTGTCGGAGCCCCCGCCGCAAGTGGCCAACGGCGCCCCCTCGCCCCTGGCCGGGCTGAACCTGGCGCAAGGGGGCCAACAGCAGCAGCAGCAGCAGGAGACTTCCCTGCCTCCCAGCAACCACCACCATCAGCCCGCGCACCACCACCAACACCATCATCCACTCCCGCATCACCAAGCCCCGGGGCAAGCCGCTGCCGCCGCCGCCGCCGCCGCCTCCTGGTACCTCAACCACGCGTCGGAAATCAACCAGCCTCTCCCCAGCCACACCTTCGGCGCCCAGCAACAGAGTTTCCCCAACGTGCGGGAAATGTTCAACACTCACCGGCTGGGATTAGAGACCTCGACGGCGCTGAACGAGCAACAGGTGAGCCCCACCACCTGCGAGCTGTCCTACCGGGCTCCGCCCTCCATTTACCGCCACTCCGCCCCTTATTCTTACGACTGCGCTAAATACTGACTGGCCTCCGGGTTAAGCAGACAGACAGACAGACAGAGGGACAGAGAGACCCCCGGGAAAGGGGGCCTCGCCCCCAACTCAGCAGGCGGACAATAGAAGGAAAACTAGGCCTCTGTTGGTTTTTATTAGTTGGGGAAAGCCAACCAAACTGACTCTGGTTTTTATTTCCCCAAAACAGATTTATGGGCAAAAAGAAAGAAAGGAGAAAAAGGAAAAAAAAAACACCCCTCCCCCACTTTCCCGTCCAAAGTCAATAAAAAGGACCCTAAAATTTGATTTCCCCTCAAGACTCATTTTCCATTTCTGTTGGGGGGGGGGGAGTAAAACAGCCAACACTAGAAACGAAAAAAGAACAAAGCGATATGGGGTGCGAGCTTTCTTGAACAGAAATATTAATAATAATAATAACAGATGAGTCAAAAACGGATATTAAATATGTTGGCGATCGTGGGCACCATAAAATCACTGATTCCACAAGGACAGCTTATACAATGTTGAAAAGGGGAGAATAATAACGGACACGCTATATAAATATACGTGTTTATGTCTTGGTATGGTTGGTTTTGTTTTAATGAGGGGATTATTCCATTTATTGTGTTGTAAATATGTGTGTGGATTTCGAATTAGGCTTCCGTGGAGGGCCGTTAATATAATATTTAAAGTTGAGGTCACTGGATTATTCCTCTCTCAGCCCCCTTCCCCTCCCCACAGCTGCCAAAGGAATTATACTTTTCCTCTTATTTCTTTAGTTTTATGTACAAACTTTCATTTAAAAAATACACCTCCTTTTTAAAGTTAGTCTTTTTTTTTTATATGAATAATTTATTTTTCCCTTCCTTGTTGAATATTTCCTGCCTCCCAAAAGTGGAATAAGACGAAGGGGTGGGAAATGGTTTTTTTTCCCCAAAAAAAGTGGGGAAAGAAATAGCAGAGGTGAGATTTATTTTATTTTTCTTGTAAAATAGAGTCCTTCCCTCCCCTCCTTTTGAGCGTTTCCAAAGTCATCTTTGCTTTGATTTTATGTGGTCTTCCAATTGTTGTATTCCATCCCTTGGACAAATAAGAACAATAAACCCGTGGCTGTTTATTTCTCCTTTGAAACCAAAGCGCATCTTTCTTGTGTGGATTTTTGCAGTTTCCTGACCGGCCCAAACTTCGACTCCCCACTCTTGGGAAGCTGCAGATTTGGGGCGTTGCAGACTAGATCCTGTGCGCGGGGAAGGGATCTCGGTGATCGGATGCGGGATCAGCGGAATGTCGCATCTTTAGGTTAGATTTATAGAGGCCGGAATGGCCGAAATATTTAGACCGGATCTTGTAGGTCTCAAATCTCAAATAAGACGTTTCCTTAATTCGGTTTTAAGGGAGCTCTAGCGATGGCGGCGATGTTCCAATATAGATCAAACGTCTAACCCCGACACAGCAAGGCCAAATGACGGCGCAGCGCACGAGGGAAGAGGGTCTCGGGCTTCTCCCCCCGAAGGGAATCTGGACCTGAGGCGGGTTAGAGTAAGGGGGAAGGGAGAAGTAGCCACTTCCAACCTCCGTGGGAAAAGCCCTTTCGCGGGTGGATGGGAAAACTCGCTTTCTGCGCGGCAGCGGCGGCTGAGGAGCGCTGTCCCAGTTGGGGACTTGGCTGCCAATAAGGCCCAACCGGGAGGGTCCATAATCCGCGCTGGAAGGATGCGGAATCGGGAGCCGCTCCGAAACTCGGGAGAAGTTAGAGGTCAGGTCAGGGTTTTTATTTGTATTTTTAAAAAATAGTTTTAGGAGCTGCTTAACTGCTCCTCGTCCACCTATGGGTCTCGAGATTGTAAATGCTTGATTTATCCGTTTAACTTGAAATAAAATAAAAATAAAAATAAAAATTGAAGTGTTAATTAAGAAGGGTTTTGGGAAAGTAATTCGGAGATGGTAGAAATAGAAGAACCAGCCCGCCAGAGGAACAAGCTAGCCAGGTCAGTCTGGTAGGCAGAGAAGGAAGAGGGGAAGGAATTAATGAACAAATAAAGGAGGGAAGACAAGAGGAAATTAAGGAAAGAAAAAGAAGAAAGAAAGAAAGAAAGAGGAAAAAGAGAGACAGAGAAAGAAAGAGAAAGAGAAAACCAAGTAGGCAGAGAAGGAAGAAAGGAAGGAAGGAAGACAAGAGGAAAGGAAGGAAAGGAACAGGAGAGAGAGAAAGAAAGAAAAAAGAGACAGAGAAAACCAGGTAGGCAGATAAGAAAGAGAGGAATGAATGAACAGAGGAAGGAAGAAAGACAAAGAGGGAAGGAAGGAAGAAAGGGGAAGGAAGAAAGAATGAAAGAGAAAGCAAAAGATAAAACCAGGTAGGAAGAGAGGAAGGAATTAATGAACAAACAAAGGAGGGAAGACAAGAGGAAAGGAAGAAAGGCAGGAAAGAAAGAAAAAGAGAAAGAAAGAAAAAAAGAAAGAAAAGAAAAAGAAAGATCAACAAACTCAAAGAGGTGGCTGGGAAGGGCAGAGACTGTCGCAGCTTTTCTGAATCTCCTTCAGTCCAATTTTCATATCTATCACTCGGATTCTAGAGCCATCCCTCAAAAGTAAACTGCCTTTCACTTCATTCATTGGACAACTGCAGTGTTTGTTTTAACTGTGAACTTAAACTGGGCCATGCTTTGACTCTTCTGCTCTTCACTCAGAAAAGGTGAATGTTTAATGGGTGAACACCCAGATAAAAGAGGCATTCATTTCCCCCCAAATATATTTCTTTTCTTTCTGATACTATAATAAGAAAATAAACATCCCATTTAATACGGTTTTTAATACTAAAAATTATGGTTTGAATATGAGCATAAAAAGGCTGGAAGGGACCCTGGAGGACTTCTAGTCCAACCCCCTGCACAAACAAGAGACTTACACCATTTCGGACAAATGGCTGTCCAGTCTCTTCTTAAACACCTCCAGTGATGGAGCACCTACAACTTCTGGAGGCCATTGATTAATTGTTTTAACTCTCAGGAAATTCCTCCTTAGTCCTAGGTTGCTTCTCTCCCTTATCAGTTTCCATCTGTTGCTTCTTGTCCTGCCTTTTGGTGCTTTGGAGAAACGATGGCAATCTTGCCTAATTTTTGGTTTCGGTTCTTAACAATATACATAAACCAGAACACCAAATTAGCCAAAGTAAACCCTTTAACCTCCTGCTTCTGCTTGGCATTTTCCTCCATGAAAGCATAATCTCACAACCCTTTAATTTTTGTGGGGAGGGTGGGGGAATTTTCTGAAAGAAGATGCAATTCTCAGATAGCATCTCACTCTCCTGAGGATCTCTCTTCCCGGCTACGGTTTGTGTCCAAGAAAATAAGGAAGCAAGATGCGGTTAAAATGGCTGGAAAAAGACAAGCGACCCCTTCCAACCTTCCTAGAATTATAGTCTCCATCAAGAGAAGCAGGTTGAAAAACCTGATTTCTGGCTGCTGGATGCCATAGGAGGGTAGCAGACATAGCTGTGAATTCGCCCAACATAAAGTCTTTGCGTTTCAAAAGAAGAGAGTTTTCCATTCACCTGGCCCATTCTATGGCTTTGTTTCTGAGCTGCTCCATTCCCTGTGTTTTTAAATACAGGGTAGTCCTTGACCATCAATAGTTCATTTAGTGACTGAAAAAAGAGACTTTTGACCCTTTTTCATTCTTCAGATTGTTGGCAGCATCACCATAGTCATACGATCAAAAATCAGGCACTGCGCTACTGACTTTTATTTATGACGCGGTGTTCCCCCAAGATCACGCAATCTGTTTTTGCGACCTTCTGACAAGTGAAGTCCATGCGGAAGGTCATAAGATGGGGCAAACTCACTCAACAAAAAGTCGTAAAATGGGGCAAACTCACTTGTGTTTCGCTTAGCAGCACAGTCATAACTCAAGGACCACCGTTATAAACACAGGCTTTCCCCTAAAGAGTTTTGGAGGGCTTGGAATTCAAGTCTACATTGGCCTGAGCTTGTAGCTGGCTTGGTGGGTTTAGGGGCTGGAACCCTGGACATAAAGATGGACTTAAGTTAGAGGAAGCAATGCCAGTCCTGGTGCCCAGATTTAAACGAAATCTTTCTTCTTACATTCTTCCACTCATTTTTTTCGCCCCTTGTGAGTGTGTGTGTGTGTGTGTAGGGGGAGGGGGGTATGGCAGGACTGGAGCCTTTAATTCCTCTCCTTTTGATGTGCAACCATGCAGGATTATTTTGAGCTGGCAGGAGGATGGGGTGGGATCTGAATGGCATTTGATTGGGTGGGGGGAGACAATGCTTTTTGGAGCACTGAATTTTGGGGCATCCACTGATTTTATTCACGGGGTGAAAACCCCACTTTTCATAAAATAATCATTCAAGGGGGTAGGCATACCTCTGCCTCTTATCCCCCCCCCCCAACAAGGACTCTGCAAAGGAGTGAATTCAAAGTCGTGGCTGAATGTGGATTGACCACTATAACCAATACACCTTACTGCCTCTTCTTTAGAACCCCCTTTTGATTTTGGTGTGTGAAGCCACTAGGTTGTGCAGCCTTAGCTTGGATTGGAACTTATGGCTGGTGTTGGACAGATTTTCTTGTCAAGTTGATAAGGTCAACAAGCTGACTTTAAGGCTTCTATTCACTTGGTGTGTGAAATAAAGCAGAGAGAAACTAAAGGAGGAGAGGCAGGAAGGAGGGAGGGAGAAAGAGAAAAAGGAGGGGAAAGCAAGAAGGAAAGAAAGATAGCAGAAGGAAAGGAAAGGAGATAAGAAGGAAAAGAAAGGAATCAGCCTTGGTTATTTTTCTGTTTCCAACCAGTGTTTTGCACTTTCTGCTTTTTTAGAAATAATTTTCAGTTAATTCTTACATTCCATATCTTGGAGGTTCGAGGTAAAGGATCAGAAAGACACTGGGGTTAGAAGAGACAATTGGTTTAGCTCTCTGAGGGAGAGGACCAAAACCTCAAACTGATTTCCCATTATTCCGGTTTTCCAAAAACAGGCCCTGTTTTAAGTTGCCTATAAAACTCAGCTATTTAAATGAACTTTTGTTTTGTTAATTAGATCATGCTTTTAGGAAGGACTTGCCTTGAGATCCCGCTTGATTTAAAAAAATTTGCAGAATGGCCCCTTTTAAAAAATAATTTTATGAATCCAAAGAAAAAAAGAGCTTGTAGGTGAACTTAAATCCCCTCCCTCTGCTGACTTGTTTTTAATGGATCAAACTATTTACCAAAGGGGTTCTGCTAACCTCTTGATCTCCAAGAAGAAAACTACATTGACACATCATGCTTCACCCCATACAAGCAGTCCTTATGACACACCTGGGATCCCAATTCCCGTCACTAGGCAAGGGGGCTGCTCAGTGAATTGAACCCAGGTTTATAACCTTGTCTGCTATTGTTGCTAATGCAAATCATTGCCGTTGTTAAGTGAATCACACAGTGGCTGCTATGTTAATCCAGCTTCCTTAATTGATTTTGCTCTTCCGAAGCTGGCTGGGAAACTTTCAAAAAGGAGATCAGGGGAGGCCCAGATGTGACAACTTCACGAGCTCATGTTGGTTGCCAAGCACCCAAACTTTTATCACGTGACCCCCTTGGGATGCTGCAATGGTCATAAGTGTGAGGACTGATCCTACACCACATTTTTAGTGCTGTTGTCAATGAATGGTTGGAAGTTGGGAACTACCTGTAACCTATTTCCTGGATTTGCACTGCACAGCGATGCACACAAAACGGCAGAGAAGACAACCCAATTTTGCCTGCTGTGGGAATGTGTCTGTTAGTCTTTCTTTGGTTTAACGACCTTCTTCTCTGCCTTCTCCTATTTGTTGTTCTTCTGGTTTGAACCTGGCTTGTTTGTGTCTCAAACTTATAAAGTCTATTTGTGGAGATTTCCTTCATTAACTGCCATTGACCTTGCAATCTGGTCATCTGGTTTGGCACATGGGCATCTTTATTTATTTATTTATTTTATTTATTTGTCAACAAGTACAAGAAAACAAGTATCAGTACAGACATAGACATGGGCACATAAAAATGGCACAAATAAATGGATGTAAGTAAGCAAAACATAGCCATACACACATAGAAAGGGTACATGTCAATGGGAAGAGTAGGATGGTAGGCATGCTGGTGCGCTTATGCCCGCCCCCTTAGGGACCTCTTAAGAAATGCAAAAGGTCCAAGGTGGGCAGCTTAAGGTAAAAAGTAGAGGGTTTAGAGAAACTAACAGGATCAGGTAGGGTGTTCCACACATTTATTGCTGAAATCGTTTTTCCTGCAACCAAGATGAGAGCAGGTTACATTTAATTTGTATCTATTGGTTGCCCTTGTGTTATTGCAGTTGAAGTAAACTTAGTCCTTAACAGGTAGTGACAGGCAGATGGGGAAATTGAAAAGGGTCTAACCCAGATGCCCTGGACGGAGGCCTGGACCAAACCAGAGACAGCCAGTGCCAGTTGGAGGGGATTTTTTTTGGGGGGGGGCACGCGTGCACTTGTGTAAAACACGCAAGTGTGTCTGTGCATGCGATCCTTTGTCTGTGCCCTTTTTCTCAAGCACAGCCCCGTTTGCAAAGGTGGCTTGGAAAAGGCACAAAGCAAGTACATCTTGGAGGCCACAGAGGGATGCCACCAAGCACTATTTGTGGCTTGTGGCTTACCCATTCGTGGAGCAGAGCTCAAATCTGTTTATTTATTAAATTAGAAAATTTATATGCCCTCCACTCCCAACAAGCTCTGGATGATTGGCAGGATACAGTTATAATATCCATTCAGATCCCCTAAAAAAGCAAAGAAAGACCATTAATAACAATGATTACGGTAAGCCTCTTTTGAGAGTTGGTCACATCCATGCATTTTTCTTAGAACCAGGAAGGCGGTTTCTCATTGTTTGCTTTAAAACAACAAACCCAAACCCAAAACTTTTCCAAGCAAGGCAACAGCCCTGGAATTTCCTGGTGGTGTCTCATCCCCAAACAAGTCAACTCTGATCCAGATTAGCTAAAACGACTCTGTCTCAGCCCAATCCACCTCACAGGGTTGTTTTTCTGGGGAGAATTGAAGGAGAAGGAAGGGGTATGAGGTATGTTCGCTACCTTGAGTTATTTATAAAAAATAATAGAGGTGAGATAAATAAAATAAAATAATAAAATAAAATTGCAGCTCTAGACTTTTAAAGAGAATCATGAGGTAGATCTCTGTCTCTTTCTCTGTGTCTCGGTGTCTGTCTGTCTCTCTCTCTCTCTCTCTCTTTCACACACACACACACACACACACACACACACTTATTTGAGTGTTTATTACATGAACACACGAATCTTTTTTCAGTCACCTAATGGGTCGGTGGAAGCTGAAGTCCACATATTTTAAAGTTGCCAAAATTGAGAAATCTTGCTCTCTTTGGATATCGATTTAAGAGAAGCTCTTGATAATCCCATCTGTTATTAATGTGTACAGCATTATATACCCAAATACATTTTCACTCCTGTTTCCATTGTCCGTTGTTAGAACCGCTGCAATGAGCAGCACACCTGAACCCAAGTCACTGGAGACAACGTAGGAACTATTTGCCACCACTTTTTAAAACCAGGATTAGTGCCATTGGGGGATATTTGCAAGATCCGAAGATCTCTCCATCCTCTTTAACATCTTCCCCCTTTTCTCTGCGAAAGCGAAGCTGTAAAAAAACATAACAGAGGTCTCATTTTTTGCAGTTTTGAGCTAGAAGAGAACTGATGGATACCTGCTCTCATTTTATGCCCCAGTTTCTTAAAACACCCAACTTTTTGCTTTTAAACTAAATTTCCTTCTTAATCTTAGAGCCCAGTTAAGCCCTGGATGGAGAGGCTGAAATTCCAATCTCAGCCCAGCTCCAAGCCTGATGGAAAGTCCTCGCACTTAAACCGGGCAAACCTAAGGCTGGATTCACACGACCCGCTCACTCGATTCTCGATTCTCTGCTGCCAGAGTGGCGCGTGTGAACAGATCTCTCTCCCGGGAACTGTTCTCTCCTCCCCTTTCCCAACCTTTGATCCTGAAGGGGGCAGAGATCAAGGACCGGGCGCAAGGATGCGCTCAAACCAACCGCGACGTCATCAAGGTGTTCAAAGTGAGCAGGGAGGTTTGACTAGAAGACCTCCAAGGTCCCCTTCCAGCTCTATTCCGACGGAAGTCATAAGGAAAAGCGAAGCAGCTGCGCACTCTCGTTTTTCAGCCACGAAACGATCCGGCCGGTTTCGGAGATGGAGAAGAAGATTCTCCCCAGGGGCCAATCAAGAGCTCGCGGGCTTCTGATTGGCGCTTCTAAAAATACCGTATATCTCTTAAGTGAGGAGCCGCCGAGCGTTGCTTTTGTTTTTCTTCTCTCGTCCCAAAATGGGACGGTTGCCTTGGCCGGAGTCTTCTTTCTTTCTTTCTTTCTTTCTTTCTTTCTTTCTTTCTTTCTTTCTTTCTTTCTTTCTTTCTTTCTTTCTTTC
>JAPKID020007293.1:0-10324 GCA_026931265.2 Tropidonophis doriae | reverse complement strand
ATAGAATGTTTTCCTCCTTTTTTCCCTTTTGTGCAATTGCTCAGATTCTGGTGTTGATATCCTATCTTCATCACATATATATTAATTAATTAATGTACATACAGTGGAGCACAACATTATGCTTTCCTATGCAGAAATAAGTATTACATTTAGTGTAGTGCATAAAATAATGTTAATATGTGGGTCATCTTTTACACTAAACACATCTAAAATGGCAAAACCATAGTATAAATATTCAAAGATATAAACTCTCTATAAAACCTATATATGGCTTTAAAATTATAAAATCTCATCTCTTAAAGAATTATAACACTAAACATACTAGTGACAAACTGCTTCAAGAAATTTGGGTGAGTAAGAAGTTAATATTTTGCTTAACACAGACTTATGTCAAAACCTTCCAATTATGGTTTTAAAATGTAGTTATTAGAATAATTAAAATACTTTTTAAAAAAAAATTGTGTGCTATATAATAATTCTTGAAAAGTCACCTTTATGTTCTGCTTGTGCTGAGTATCTGATTGCACATTGTAGAATACAACATTATGTGTTGTTTGGTTGATTATTATAAAAGTTTTAGGTGTTGTTTTACTGATTCTTATAATAGTTAGCCATTTTCAAGTACATTATAAGGTTCAAAATAGCAAACTAAACCTACTATTTTTTTTAAAAGGGCTTCAGAATCATATTTAGGGGGGCACATTACTTGCTAGGGGGTTATTATTTACATAGAAAGGTCTAACATGGAGTAAGATGGAGCAGATCATATTAAAGTTATGCAGCTGAGTATGGTGAAGTCCATCAAGAACTTAGATGGGAAATCTCTGACAAATCAACTCATAGTGGGATGGTAAATAACTAAAAGAAGACCACTAGTTCATTCATTATTTATTTTGATTGTTCATCTCCGTAATCTCTCTTTGTAATTTCTGAGCAGTCAACAATCTGGGGTTTTAACCAGCTTTTCAATCCTCCTGAAATGTATATCTTTTTTTTTGTGGATGGGGGATTCCTGGTTAATATTCTTTTGGAAGTAGTTTGCCATTGCCTGCTCCCTAGGGCTGAGAGAGTGTGACTAGGCCTAAGTGGCCCAGAACTCACTCTTGTTTTTGTTTCTGTTTTAATCTGATGCTTTAACTACCACATCAAACTGGATGTCTCACATCATATTTTGATAATCTAATATTTAATATAATATTGTTTAGGGGAGGTGTGAAATTTTGGCTCTTCATCCAAGCCTCTTTTGAGAGAGAGTAAAAGATCTTGCTTCATCTTTGATCGTTATCTTTTATTGACTTTATTGCAATTTTCATTTTTGTGAGCCACCCTGAATCACTGACAGTTGGATGGCATACACATTTAATGAATAATGATAAATATTATATAAAAACCTTGAAAACATCTCTGGGACACCCCTAGCAAGTAATATGCCCCCTTACATATGATTCTGAAGCCCTTTGTAAAAACTGCAGGAAATAATAAGCAAATATTTAGAGACCAATATAAATTTAAGAGATTCTCATTTGTCAATTAGTGGGTTACTAAGATAAATACATGTTTCAATTATCACCATATTAACCCACTTTACATTAACATTCTTACCAGTTTTACCCTGGATCATTTCATTAGTATTACATTATGCAGGTAAATATTTATTACTCGACCATCATAGATGGTTTTTAAAAAGGAAGGAATTGTATATAAATATTGTGTGCGCAAATATGTGTGTTTGAGATCTGTGTTGGTTAATTTTTAAAGAAGAAGGAAATAATGTGAATCTTTTTAATAGCAAGGGAAAATGCAGATAATCCTTTATGTGATTTTTTTCTTTAAAAAAAAAACAAATCTTCCTGAAACTCGATTAATAAGCAGGTTTTGTAACCCACATTTTATACAATTCTGTAACCCACATTTTATACCTGTTATATAGGGATCTGGGTGATAGCTTGTTACTTCAAGCATTTGGAATATAACCATTTTCAGCTTCTAATAGTTGCTAAAAGTCAATGTCAGGAGACAAGAAAATACAGTTCAGACCTCATGTTTACCGTCAACCTTTGAAGTTACCTGAGCTAAAGTAGACACTCATCTCAAAATAAATTTCATTATGTCTCATATTGTAAGTAAAATTGAATATTCAATCTCAAAGCATTTATGGCTGAACAAGGATTAGCAGAAAAGAAATTTGACTGTTTCTCTTCTTTGCTTCTAATTTATTTTTTTAAATGTTTGGAGTGACCAAGACTTTTGCCTGTGTCTTTCCTTTAATAGTAAAAAAGTCTCATGCACTAACCTTTTTATGGAGAGATCTTGAAGACCGAAACAAATCTTTGCTGCAAATGGTCAATAAAATGAGGCGCAATTATACCGATTTGCACTTGACTAGAATCTAGGTCTCATGTGCTGAGCCTTCTTGTCAAATAAAGCAGGACTAAAGGATTACACACAATCAACTTGTTTATTTAGCTGCATCTTTATCTCTATGTGAAATAACAGGGGCTATTAAATCTATGGAAATATCAAAAGCTTCTGGCCTTGACGGTTTTTAAATTCAGTAGTATAGGACAAGACACATATTGATTTTTGGCTCCTCTGTTATTTGAGGTTTATAATGATGCTCTTCTGAATGAAATTCCATCAGCTTCCTTTAATGAAGCCTATATAATTATGATACTGAAGATTGAGAAAGACTCTACTGACAATGCAAATAATCACTCAATTTTGTTGTTGAATGTTGATGTAAAATTTTGGAGAGCAATCCTGACATGCAGCATGCAAATGATACTAGAATTGACTAGTGTCTATATTGCACAATCTGGTTTAATAAAAGGGAAAAAAGTACAGACAATACTACATTACTGATTTATGTTTTTGATACACATTCAGAAAAATTGGAATTGTTGGACATTGAAAAAGGGCAGCTGGAATTTATGGAACAGGTTTTCATTAAAGATGGCTTTTTTCTTATTAACTGGATTAAGAAATAATATTCTAAACCTCCACACTGAGTTGTTACAGATTTTTCCCCCCTTCATCTATTAAGATGTCTCGTGACCGCTCTGCCCTCCTACATTTGACTTGATATTGGAACCATTGTCGGGTATTCTTATGATATCCATGGACTTTTATTGCCACAAAAGTGGTTGAAACTAAAGACAATTTATTACTGAATGCTAATTATTCATTTTGTTTGATAATTATAAATGTCCTTTACTGACATTTTTTGATATAGGACAAAATGCCGGTAAATTATGAGATTGTTCAATTAATTGGGAAAAAATATATACTACCCAGTGTTTCTAATGTGCCAGTGGATTGGCCTGTTTCAATTCCTTCAACAATATAGAAAATATATTTCAAGAAAGATCTCTTTATTTGAAGACTCTCTAAATATTTCAAATTGTTTTATTTTAAATTAATATTGACATAAATACTGCAGATGGTTAAAAATCCCCTTGATGATGGGGAACAATAATGTTGTAAAAGGGAATATACTTCATGATACAAAAATCCAGAGAGAGGGGGGGGATTCATGTTTTAATAATGTTAAGGTATTTTAAGCAAATGAATAAACTGTTGAAAAAGTTGCTATAGAGAGAGTGTCTATATTTGTCATTGATTGGAACAGCCTTCTGGACTTTTGGCAAAAAACAGAAAGAAGAGGACCATGTTGTAACCATAGAGTAAATTTATTACGTACTTCTAACTGCCATAAACAAGATTGGAAGTTATTGCTTTGTATTTTTTCCTCTTTCTTTTCTGTTTTCTTTTACTTTCATCCATTCTTTCACATTCAGTTTTGTCTTTGATTTCTTTCTTTCTTTTTTATGTTTCTTACTTTGTGAGTTTGTATTTTTTATCTTCTTTTTAAAAAAAACTATATACAGTATGCATATGCTATGGGAAACACAAATCCCTAGCTTCTCCCTATCTAAATTACATCTACCAGATGAGAACTGAAGTTTTAGGTTTTTTTTATTTTTACCTTTATTGTATTATTTCCTGGAGTGCAGATGAGTAGACACAATTAGAACATTTATTTATAATATGCTGCCATATCACAGGGTGACCTATCTGACAGCAGTTTCTCTTCTAATCAGTTCTCTTCCTTTTCTTCTAATTAAAGGTATTCATACACAGTAGCAAAGGGAGGTTTTAGGAGAGGATTTAGGAGAGGATGCATATCTCTCCTTTCTGAATTTTGGACTTGGGGAATGCATATTTTGCAGTGGATGGAAGGCTGTGTGATATTTTCAGGTACAATCTCCAGAAGTTGCTTTTCAACATATGACCCAAGAAGAGACACTGCAAAAAGATGCTATGTATATACTTCTGTGGGTTTTCTTTAGAGACTGAACCCAGAACGCTGCCAAATGCAAGCATCTATTTCTCGTATTCCAATTGTTGTAGCATTGTTGATTCTATGTACATCTTGCCCTCCATATAACATGGTATTATGCAAAGGTGGTATTCACCAGGTTCTGACCAGTTCTCCAGAACCAGTAGTGGAAATTTTGAGCAGTTCAGAGAACTGGTAAATGCAACATCTGACTGGCCCTGACCCCATCTATTCTCTGCTTCCCAGATGATTGGGAGGGAATGGGGATTTTACAGTATCCTTCCACTGCCATGTCCACCAAACCACATTCACCAAGACATGCCATGCCCACCAAGCCATGCCCACAAAACCGATAGTAAAAAAATTTGAATCCCACCATTGGTATTATGACATGGTATTTCTAATGACTACACTGTGCACTTATTCCCCAAGTAATCAGATACTACATCTCTTGTTTTGGGTGGGCTCAATTCTGTTTACAAAGATTAGTGTTGCCTGTTTAAAAGTAGTATTACTGAAAAAGATTTACCTCTAATTCATTCCCTTCCCCTTCCCCTTCTTGCATATCAGGTCTTGTGCTTCGGGGTTTTGGTTGATTAAATAACACCTCTAAAGAGCATTATTTAAATTTCCTTTCTAAATATTTATTGGTAAGTAGGAATTCATATGATTCATTCATGTTATAATTTACTAAGACACATTAGATACCTTCCGTCTCATTCATATCCTTCCCTCACTTTGTTTTGATATATGTTACTTTAAAAAGATTTACCCAATGTAAATAGGAACAATTGTAGTATTACAGAGCAGGATTATGTTGCAGGGAAATGGAGAGGGAGGTGAGTGAAGAATATGGGGAGGGAGAGAAACCAACCTACAATGTAGTCTTAGTGGCTATTCTTTTTGACTCCATCATTAAAGGAAGTATTGAAGAATGTCTAGAGGGTGAAGAGAGCAAATGTCTGTTTTCTTTTCGATATGATAGCCACATTCAAGATACTCTTCCCCATACAATGGATTTTACCTAGTATTATCTTTGTAGGAAGCTGCTTTCAGCTGAAAAGCAGAAGTGAATAGTGGTGTCATGACATGGGATTAACAGTACAACTGGATAGTAAATCAAATGTTTGAGATGAGGAGTGAGGTGGAGGGGAAGCGGGAATGGGGGAGTGGCGGGGGAATAAAATGTCTAATGTAACACACATCACTAGAGCAAGCTGGCAATATATTGTGGAGATAAGTAAAAAAAGATAATATATAATATCTAGCAAGGTTCTTGAGATCTGTATTTTAATGCTATGTTGGGGAATGCACAACCTTTTTTTAGCAGCTAATCTCTCTCTCTAATGAATAAAATAACAAGGTAAAATATATCTAAAGACCTTTCCGAGTACTAATTAGAAAGAAAGATGTTTTTCGAGTTGGTGTAAAATGTAACATTTCCTTCTAGTCAACCTCAGTTCTTTAACCATACTAAGAATGGAGGAAACTCAAAAGGTTTGCAACAATCACATTATTAGACCAAGAGGTCCCATCTGTCAGGAAATTCCTCCTTATTTTGAGTTTGGAGCTCTCTGTGTCTCTCTTTCACCACTGGTTCTTGTTCTATTCTTGGGCTCCATGGGGAATAAACCCACACTCTTCTATTGGAAGACTAGCATCAAATCTTCTTTTAGGCTTTTATACTTTAGGCTAATCATACCCAGATCTTTTGACCATTCTTTCAATTCCTCACCATCTTTTTACTCTTCTCTGAGTACTTTCCAGTTCTTCAGCATTTTTCTTTTATTGTGCAACTGAAATTAGACCACCATATTCTAAGGACTAAATCAGTGGTGTGATTCAAATTTTTTTACCACTGGTTCTATGGGCATAGCTTGGTAGATGTGGTGTGATTTGGTGGGTGTGGCCTGATGGGCATGGTGTGGCTTGGTGGGCAAGGCTTGGTGAGCATGGCAGGGGAAGGATACTGCAAAATCCTCCTGATCAGCTGGGACTCGGGAGGCAGAGAATATTTGGGGGTAGGTATTTACCAGTTCTCTGAACTACTCAAAATTTCTGATACTGGTTCTCCAGAACTGGTCAGAATCTGCTGAATACCACCTCTGGACTAAATGACCATGTACAGTATTAAATAGATCTACCATTACCCCTCCCTTTGACATTATACCTCTGTTGGTTTAGTTCATCGTTGCATTGGCTTGTTTGGCAACCTCAACACACTGCTAGTTCAGTCTGTGGTCAACCAGGACCCAGATCTTCCTACAAATATTACTTCTGAGCCAGGTATCATATGCCCTGAAGTGGTACATAGCCTGTACTATACTAATGGTAACTGAAAATGAAAATGACCTAGGAAGCTCTAGTAATGAATTGAATGATGAATAGAATAAAAAATTAGAACTAAATACAACAAAGACCAAATTTAGGAGAGACAATAAAAATATTCAGTGGTGGATAGCTTCTACCTATTAGGATATTGAAGTGTATAGCTTTCCCTTTTTAGGATCAATAGTAAGGGAAGAAGCCTTCAAGAAATATACAGCACTTGGTAGGGTAATGAAAAGGTAGGCCTTGGAAAAGATTTTGAAATGCAAAGATCAAAATTATGCAAAAAGTTCTCTATGTGACACTATGCAAGTGGAACTTAAATTCTGAAGAAGCAGGATATTGGCACCTTTGAATATTGATGTGGAGAAGATTTAGCTGTCTTGAGAAATCTATAACATTTGGAAATGTAGAAAGAACAAGAAAAAGAAGACAACCAGCAGCAAGATGATTGCATTCAATTACCAGAGTGATGAGTGTACCATTGGAAGATCTGAAGGACCAGGTTGTTCATCCTAAAGATATCCTATCTAAGTGGTCATTAAAAGTTGATACAACATGATGGCATCTGATCAATACAAAATATCATTTATAAAAATGTTGAAGACCCTTGGGTCCAAGAAAGAACATGACTAAACCTTGACTATGTTACAATCAAATCTGTATTTGACTCAATAGTTCTACATGATGAAATAATCCAATGAAACCATTTGCAAGCAAAACAAAAAAATTGCTGAAGAAGAGAAACATTGTTGGTTGGTGAAGATAAAGCAAGATAAAGGAGCCTAGAAGCAGCTACAAGAAGAACCTTTCCTATAATGGAATAAATGATGGCTTCATTTGATGAAGGTGAAAATGAATAGGCCTGAAAGATAAGAATGAAAAAAGCACAATGGATAACTATACAGTATTAACTGGCCTAATCTTTGGAAAATTGTTTTGCAAAAGACCCTAGAAATATGAGATAATATTTCAAGGCGGGGGGGGGGGGATTTACATTGGAAGACAATATGCATCCTCCTGTCCTCACCACTCCCAAAAGTGGCTGTACTCATTGATAGTACTCTTCAGTTATTAGGGATGATACTATAAGAGGACTAATTTTCAGTCAGAATTGATTAGTGGGTTATTAGTATTGGTTATTAACATTGGCTCAGCACTATTTTAAACAGTAAATTATCTCGCTACCTTCCATGCAACTAGAAAAAAATCATGTTCAGGGCAGTTTGTCTTTATGTCCTACTTCTGTTCTGCAACAGAAGTCAGTCTTCTATTATATGGCTATTGAATGAAATACATTTTTAAAAATGAGCAATGGAAAGGACAAGTTTATAAGCTATGAAGCTGTGACCATCAATGCTTAGTAGTATCTGGGCAGCAAAGAGTACAGACACAAAGCGCTATCTTCTCTGCTGTAATGAAATTACTGCATTTCCAGTTAAATTACAGTAATTATTTCTAAGTGTGCAACTCTACCTCTAAATTAGCAAATGCAAATTCCATGTTAATAAGAGACAGAGTTTATTGATGCAGTTGAGTACAGACTTGTCTCCACATACAACCACACCAGGGTACAAGGACTTAATCAATCAACAGCTGTGCTACTGCAAGTTGCTCACCTCTGCTTTAATTAAGGCATATGCCAACTACTATCTAACAGTTCTTACTCAATGATTTACTTACAGCATTTGTGAATTGATTTATATTCTGCTTTTCTGCTCTGAGATCACTGAAGGAACAATGAAAAAAATTAAAGCTAAAATGTGATACAAATGTATTACATCACTCAAACAGACTTTGTTAAAGAAGTACTTGACCTTACCTGAAAATTAGGCATTCTTCCATATATTATACTAGAACAACATAAAAATATTATGTCCCATATGCTTAACAAACAGATTTTGGAAAGTGGTGTCATCTTTAACAAGGTCTCACCTGTGGTTTCATGTACTTATTGAACAGCAAAGGAGGCAGCATGGAATATTATGAATGCACAAGCTAGCAACAAGTGCCAAACCATAATCTGGTAGCCCTCATAAGGTCAGGACCATTATATTGTCCAGAAGAATATCATTGTTGTTTATACTGACAATACTGGCAAGCTTAGCCCAGCTGAAAGCCCAATTAAAATGATCCCAAATAATTAATAAGAAGTGCTGGACTTGGCAAGTTACTGCTATTTAAATTAGTGTAGCCAGAAATTGTACATTTGAAATCAGCCAGAAGTTTCTGTTAAAATATTCATGACTGGGAGAGACATGGGAACCAGGTCAGCCAATGAATAGGCATAGCAACTAAGTCAGCCAATGAGAGCTTAAACAGATCTGAATCTGTGCAGAGAATTAAAACAGAAACTTAAGCATTCTGTTGCTCTGAGAAGAAGAAAGCAGTCTGTCTGGGCTTGTCTGCTGATGTGAAACTAACTGTGTTTTGCCTGTAACTCTCCTTCCTTGTGTTTACTTGGAAGAACCACCTGTTGGTATTGTACATTTATTCATTTATTCTTATGTATATAGAGGAGTTAATGAATCCTGCTGCATCAGTTATCTGTGTGTGCTTTCTAGATTTGAATTTATGGAACAAATTCTGACAGTTTCTTAGGCTCTCCAAATCAAAGTATTATTATTTAATAATGGTCTTATTACTGTCTCCTCTAAGCAGGGAGAGATACATCTGTCCTACAAGAAAATTGTTAGCCTTATCATGGGGAGAATCAACCAAGAAGGAAAAGGTTTGAGCATGTAGGTGCTAACCCTAATGCCTTTACATGGTTTACCCACAACTTCATAAACTTAACCCCAACAACACCGAACAAAGTGGTTATCATGAATACATCACACTCTGCCCTAGATTGGCATACATGCTGATATAAATGTTTCATTGCAAAATGTTAACATTGCAAAAAATACATTGATTGGTATTGATTAGATGCATTGCATAATTACTGACATTGAATGAATTATGCAAAACATGATAAAATATTAGTTCCTTTCATTTCCAAAAATAGAAAAGTAAGAGTTTGGGAATCCCAGTTTTATTATATTGAGAAATCAACTGAGTTCAATAAAAAATGTAAGGAAGAAAACAGCATGGAAAAAGAGGAAAAGAAAGAAAAGAAAGAGTAGGGGAAGCTTGGAACCAACTTCCTAGAAGGGATAATGGGTCAATCATCAGTAACTGAACTTAAAAGTTCTTGGGATAAACACATGTCCATCATCCAACAAAATAATAAAATAAAGTAACAATTTAAAATAATACATTAATTAATTTTAAGAAACCCAGAATATTCAAAGGGGAAACTTGATGGATCACTAGGTCATTTTCTGCCATCAGTTTTGTATGTTCCTATGAAAATATTTATGCCTGTATTTCTTTTATTACATCCCTGCAAATAAATATTCTTTAACTGATTTTGCTTTGGAAATGTGAATGGTTCTTTGTAATTCAAATTATGATTGCAATTCATTCTGGCAATGGCATGTGATTAATATTCTTCTTGCTTTGTTTAAATTATTCAATAAATATATTAACGACAAATCTTGGGATGGATTTCAGTCATTGAGATTGGTCTCCCCATAGACTGTTATTATATTTTAATTACAGGGTGGATTGGTATATACCACGTTAGTTTCATAAATAGCGGTAGGCATAATTTTA
>JAPKID020007292.1:0-10324 GCA_026931265.2 Tropidonophis doriae | reverse complement strand
ATACAGACTCAGTCCAATCAGAGTACAGGCTGTGTTAACCCATTCATGGATGCTATCTTCCCCTTATTGAGAAAAGCCTCATCCTTAGCCATGCACAAGGCAGACCCTCCTCCTGCCCTTCTGAAAAGAAAGATGAGATGATGCAAAGATCTTTTCCTTGACTAATTCATAAGAAAATCTAGCCAGCATGACATAGGTAGCAAGTGGAAAGGAGAATTCCACTTCCTGCTGGAGAAACTTAAGCAAGGAATAGAAATACATGATTTGATTGACCAATCTGTCAAATGAATTAATGAAACATCTAATTTACTAAAACGTTGTTTGAAAATAGAAAGAAAGGTCTTCAAATCAGGGCCGGCTCCAGTGACTACATCACCATAACCATGCAGGATTTTTGGTAATGGGATAGGAGTGGTTAACCATTATCTTTTCCTGGGATGGTTTTAGACTCCCTTTCAAGAACAAATAGGTCAGAGACTGCTTAAGCTTTTTGAGATCTGCCCAGGTCAGATAGGTATTGCTTACGTTATGTGATCTGGTTGCTGAATTTACCAGGGTGGGATACATGGATCTATGTTTCTATGTTACGCATATCTCATTATATGGCTGGCTAAAAGCAAATCACCACTTACATAGACTATACTCCCATAACCATCAATTTTCAATGCTAAACATTCAATACATAGAGAAGAAGTGAGAAATGATATCTGCCGCCATCTTTATGTCACAGTTCAAGTATTGCTTGAGAGCATATTTTGGATGAGGCTGGGAAGAATCAGGGTTAGAATCTGTAGATTTCAGTAAAGATGTCCTAATTTATTCTTATAATTATAATTCAAGCACTATTAATTATAAGGACTTGATCAATCAGTCTTCATAATACTGTCTTTAAAAATAACTTGACACCTACAAAATCCAGAGAAGAGATATTCTTTTTTGAAAACATAAAGAAGATGTGCACTGATCCCCTTTGTAACATAATATGAATCAAATAAAAAAACAAAGACCATTTTGGGTATATAAAGGTAATAAATTAATCCACTTACATAATTAATCAGATGAGATTAATTAATTGTGAATTAACAATAGCAATTAGACTTATATAACACTTCACAGTGCTTTACAGCCCTTTCTAAGTGATTTACAGAGTCAGCATATTGCTCCCAAAAATCTGGGTCCTCATTGTACCCAACTCAGAAGGATGGAAGGCTGAGACAACCTTGAGACAGGTAAGACTTGATCTGCCAAGTTACAGGCAGCTGGCAGCCAGCAGAAATAGCCTGCAGTACTGCATTCTAACCACTGTGCCACTATTTGAATGTTTCTTATCTTCTGCTTGCTGCTAGAATCAGAAAATATATGAGTTTAAAGGTGTTTCACTTCTCATTCAAGAAGCTTCTTCAGTTCGGATGAAAAAGCTTCTTGAATGAGAAGTGAAATGTCTTCAAGGAAAAAAGAAAGAAAGCCCAGTTATCTTTTGAAAAAGCACTTTTGGCACAACCATGACCTGGATGACTGAGAATCTCTATAGAGTATAAAGTCATTCTTTATTTACTCCAACTTCACAGCCATTACACTACTGTGAACACTACTATAGTCACTACACCATCCTTGTAAGACCAATGAATGATAACAGCACCAACAATAAAGAATAGTAACTTCCAAATGGTTGTGATGTGTAACAAATCTAATAACTAAATAACTAACTGTAGATTCTTCCTCTGTTTATTGCTGCTAAGGGATTAGCAATAATTCAAGATGCCATTCTCTGTATGCTTTTTAATTGTAATTATATAAAAATGATATTCTGCGAATTTAACATAGCACACAAACACACACACACACACACACACACACACACACACTAATCTAGTTTTGCCTTATTAAGTTCACATTCTTATCCCTCCCTGAAATACTTCCTAGTGAGTTTCGACACCATTTGTGTTGGGGGCAGCTCTGCTTGAAGTTTATGTTAAAACATTATCCTGGGTATTGAATTGTTACAATTGAACATGAACTCCAGCAAGTTGCTTGCCAAAAACATTAGCATGTATATCTCAAAGACCGGGTGTTGCATCTTGTCAGTGTAAACAATCCATTACTGAGAGTTCACAATCAGGGGGAATCAACTAAATCTCTTGGCGTGGGTTAAAGATCTCCATTTTAAATGAGTTTCACTAGGATAAATCTTTCAAAATAGTAAACTGACATTAGGCATGCCAACATATGTGCAGGTTTATTCTCCCACTGCCAATCAGATCATTACCAGCTGGATTGATAAAAAGGCTCATTTTTTTTTCATTGTGTTTGATATATACATGCATCATCACTTTAATCCAGCTAAACAGAAGCTCTCAGAATGATAGCCCCCATAAACACAACCATCAGATACTTTATCAAGAGAAGCATATGGCCCAATAAAACAATGACAAAAACTAAGATGCTTATGATTGCCTGTTGAAGTTCTAGGTTTTCCCTTTGTTCTTTCCTTTTGCCTCTCAATTTCCTCTTTTTTTGTCTTTCCTCTGCTTTAAAAACTGAATGAGTTAAGAATTGCTCAGGATAATAATAGGGCTGTTAAATTTCTTTTAATGATTGCCTTCGCTCTAAAAGAGCTAGGAACAAAACTCAATCAGCCTCTTTTGGAAAGAGGATGTAGTCACGCACAAAGCACTGGAAAAGAGAAGCTTGGAAGAATGGAAAGAAGTCTTGCTTTCACACTGTTAGGTGTTTAAAGGAAGATGAGCCCAGGATACAGATGACTAATTCTTGCTAATTGCAACCTGCATGGGTCAAGGCCTGGAGGCCTCACTGTTGTTAGGTCAGGGCAACATCCATCACCAGCCTCACCACTCAAAGGTGAATCCTCAGCAGTTCAGGACAATAGAAAATACAATGGTAGCCTGAGAGTTCTTAACAACAGCCACAAAATCTGATCATCCCAGAAGCTGACTTCTTTCAGTCCAATTCACATTCTGATTAGCAGATTTATTTTTATTTATTTTTATTTTATTTATTTTTCGATTTATTAACCGCCCCGTCTCCCCGAGGGGACTCGGGGCGGTGCACAGGATATTAAAAACATACAAGCAACAGCAATAAATAATTAAAACTATATTAAACTTACAAGCCCTGTGCTAAAAAATTTACCCACATTAAAACCCACAGTACTACGCTAAAAGGGACTACTGTAGTGGGACTACTGCACTGTAGATTACTGTAGTGCTGGGATTCTCAAACTTGTTTACATCATGCTGCCATTTTGATGGCTTAGAAACTTTTGTGTGCCTGCCCATTTGACTGCCCGTTAAATTAATTCAGTATTTTGTAACATTGAATTATACCTGAATAACTGGCTTTCCATCCTCCCAACAATCTGCCACAAAACTTTAAATTAATTAGTTCTTCTCCAACCTTCCAGTTGCCCACCTGTTGATCTTCCATCCTATCCTCACAGCATTTTCTCCCACCTTCCTAAAAGTCCACCCAGCCCTTACAGCCCTGCTGCATCCCAGTCTTCTCAGCACATTATCTCCATCCTCCTCATCAGTCAACCCAGTCAATCCTGATCTTCTCATTCTGCACAGGCAATTTTTCAAGTGATTCCTATCCATCAGCTGCCACCACATCAATTTTCTCAGTCAGATCCTCACTTGAAAGGTGGCATCCTTCCAGTCTTTTAAAAGCATCCACATGTTCCTCATGTTTCCTTTGAAATTCCTTCCCCTTCCCCAAAGGAGTGTCTATCCCCAATTTGGAAAGCCTAATATAAGGGAAGATGCTCCAAAGAAAGAAACACCAACAAGGCCTCTATCTCTTCCTGCTCTTCACCCTTGTCCAAGGACACTTCTTTGCATCTCATCCTAGAATGAATTCTTTTCTTATCTGCAGTTCCAACAGGAAGGATGCTTTCCCACATCTGTCAAAATATATTATCCCAGGGTAGCCAAAATAGGAAACTTTTATTCATGCACAAAATGCTGAATTAATTTGTTCTTAAAGCACCTTCAAAATGCATGTATTGGCATGGAAAGGCTTGCCTCACATATATCAAGGACAGCTGTGTAAATCAACTAGGATGGGGTGTAAAGGAGGGAGAATTATAAGATGGGGGAAACGTTTGTGTGAGAAATCATAATCCTATTTGGAAGCCACCATCATGACACATCTTTGGAAAAGGAGAGAGAGAGAGAGAAGATGAAAGGATTGAAAAACAACTGATGTAAATGTAATTGCTTTGTGTACTTGCTTCTTCAGGATGTATTTTATTTATTTTATTTATTTTTATTGCTTTTAAAATAACAAAAATAAATGAAAGCAATAAAACACAACCATAGTTCTATAAATTTTCAAAAAAAAACCCTGAACATTAAAAATGGTTTAAAAAGTGAAAAAATGCAACAGGGAAAAGTGTATTATACGACAGTTATATACAGTATTTTTGTAATATATCAATCAATAATAATTATTTGGTAAATACACAGCAAAATTAAAAGAATAATAACATTTAGAAATTTAGAACATTAGAACTTTAGAACTTTAGAACAATTAGAAATTTCCTGACAGTTAGAACAATTAATCAGTGGAGCAGCTTGCCTCCAGAAGTTGTGAATGCCCCAACACTGGAAGACTTTAAGATGTTGGATAGCCATTTGACTGAAATGATATAGGGCTTCCTGCCTAGGCAGAGGGTTGGACTAGAAGATGTCCAAGGTCCCTTCCAACTCTGCTATTGTATTGTATTATTGTATATCACATTTTTAATCCTCATACTTCTCAAAAATAATATCTGAAGGTATCAGTGAGAGACCCTACATGTTTCTGTGAATTCAAAACAAGTTTTTTCCTTATTTTTGGAGTCTATTACTGATATAACCCCAAACCTTTCTGTAAAATAAAGATCCAATTTAAATTAAACAAGAGTCCTGCTGAATAAACTTCTACACTTCTGTACATTTATTAGTCTAACTAGGAATGTTCAATTCTTAAACCTTACTTTCTTATAACTTGAGAGAATTGTAGCAAAGTCTAATTAATCTCCCAGTGGCTCTGCAATTTAATCAATTTTTGAATCCAAACTATAGTCTGCACCATCAGTAGAACTTTTTTTTTGATATCCATTTGCTATATTTTCTGTTTTATTTTACTTAAAATTCAACTGGAGATGGTCTAAAATAATTTCTGCACAGAATTATATCAGAATTCCTAGGAATCCATTGCTGCTGTAACATACTCCATTCACTGTTCTGTTCTTTTTCTTTTTACCTATGTTGTCTGATGTAGCACCTTGGTCCTGGTGAAACATTGCTTCGTCTCACTGTGTACTGTACTGTATATTGTTGAAATGGCAATAAAACCTGTTTGACTTGACTTGACATGGCTACTGGTCATCCTTTAACATCAAAGTCAAGTTAATGCTCTTTCTTGTCCTGCTTTTTAAAGTGAAACATTCACCTTTATTGAGTTTTGCTGGTTAAGAAAACATTGCCTGCATGATTCTTATCTATTTAGGTAGAAATATATCAAAACATTTGAATTCTCCTATTTTTCCAAGGCCTTCACTATCACTTTACAAGGGCTAGTCTATGAACCTTCTGCTTTGAGGAACTGGAGAAATCCAAAATAACTCTCTCTTGATTTTATTTGGTGTAAAATGATTTCAAGAATCAAGATTCTGTTATACTACTTTACAATAATAAAATGGCATTCCTGGAGCACCACAGGGGATGTAATTCTATTTGATGAGATGCTTCCAAAAATGAGGAATTTTCAAGCCCCTCTGTTTCCAATTCTTGTCCTGGTACTAAGCCTTAAAATTCTAACTTGCTTTAGCCCAATTTACAAATCAACTGCATATAACCCTTTACAAATTAGATCTGATCTTAGAGTTGCAACAAATCTCATTGGCATTCTTTACTCTTTGGCTATGCTTTGGAAATTCAGCAATTAGCTTGTTATATCATGTTTGTGCTTTTGCTCAGACTACTCAACTGCTCATCCTTGTTCTTCTCAGTAACCATTGACAACCTTTTGATTATAATATATGTGAGAATATTTCCATTTCTTCTGCTATACAGACCCTCTTGATTTTGGACTGGATGGACATTTTTTGTTGCTGTTGCTGTGGTTGTTTCTGAAAATGGAAGAGATTATTGAGAAAGACTGCCAGGGAGTAGTATTGTTCACAATGATGAAGCAGATGAGAATGTGGGTTCAGCATCCCTATAAGGATACACAAAGACCTAATGATGGAGCCCAGGCATCATGAAGAGAAGATTTATAAGCTATTGAATGGCATTTCTAGTCCTATTTTTGCACAATCAAACCTTTATTACTGTCTATGAACCAGAACACCCTATTCTTCAGCCATATTTCCAGCCTTATGGCAACTAATGCAAAATATTATGGATGAACTGTAAGAGATACTGTGTCATATGTCTAGTTTCATCAATAGTGCATTTATAGCTGCACATGTTTGTGTGTGGATGGCTTTGTCACTCCAACTAATGCTAGAGCTAGGCACAATGTATTGAGTTAGTGTAACCATGATTCATTAGTGAGCTAAACAAAAATAAGGTTTCTATTCTTGGTCTGTTAAAATAGCCAACTAGAGCTTTGCAAATTGATGGTTGTATTCTAGAATGATCCTGTTGCCATTTAAAAGGATAAAGACATTGTAACAGCACTGGATTCATGGCCCATTGGAGTTGTTTAATTTTAACTAAGCATCCTGATGCCCAACTGCATTTTTGATTAGTTTATTTGTTATAAATTTGGCCTTAGATCAGGGATCCCCAACCCCCAGGCCGTGGACTGGTGCTGGTCCATGGCTTGATAGTAACCAGGACAGAGTGAATGGCAGAGAGAGTAGCGCAACTCTTAGGAAAGTGTAGCAAATGCTCAGATATCCTGGCTGTTGGCCGGGGAACTCTCTGGGGGCAGGACGGGGCAACGGCCTGCATTGGGGGGGTTCGGGGCACCACCCAGCCCTGTGCGAGGGGAAGGGGCTGCCAGGCCCTCCTGACTGAGACGCAGCCCATCCTTCCCTGCCCCAGCTGAGGATCCTTTGCCCAGGACCCCTGGCAGCTTTCACAGCCGGTTGCATGCAAGGCACCCTCCCCGGGTTGCGTTCCCACGAGATGCAGGTTCCTGCCTCGGGTTCCACGTGACCACCAAACACACGCACGGACCAAGTGACTTGGTTTACCCGCTGGAGGCTCCCACCGGTCCACGGAATTTTTTTTACATGAAACCGGTCCCTGGTGCCAAAAAGGTTGGGGACCCGTGGACTAGAAGACCTCCAAGATCCTTGCAACTCCGTTATTCTATTCTAAGTATGAGTTACATTGGAAAAAATAACCATTTGACTCCAGAATTTCTTGATTCCATTCCCATTTTTGGCCCTTTCCCCAAGATGTTTAAAACAGGTCAAAAACATCCAGCCACATCAGTTCCAGTTTTGCCCTGTGATTGTCCTCCTTCAAACGTCCAATGTCCAGAAGTGGGAAAATTTACAACTGTACTTGTGCCTGGAGTTACACGATTACACTATAAACCCTTCCAGTCATTCAACAGGTTATATCTCATGGCCGACCTGATTTTATGACAACTTTTGCCCTGGTCATCAAAGGAATCTGCCGCTGTTAAGTGAATACCATGGTTATTAAGTGAACCATGGGCCCATGGGACGCTGGAAAAGGACATAAAGACAAGCTGGTTGTGAACATCCAAACTGTGATTGTGTGATTGTACGAGGAAACCCTCAGAACTTTTAATCTGGGTCATAAGTATCTTTTTGAGTGTCCATCAGAATTTGAACAGTTGCTAAGCAAATGTGTCAAGACTGATTTTATTTTCCTGGACTCCAAGATCACCGCAGATGGGAACTGCAGCCAAGAAATTAAAAGACACTTGCTCCTAGGGAGGAAAGCTATGGAACATCTAGACAGCATACTAAAAAGCAGAGACATCACCCTGCCAACAAAAGTGTGTATAGTTAAGGCTCTGGTTTTCCTAGTTGCAATGGATCGCTGTGAAATTTGGACCCTAAGGAAGGCTGAGCGCCAAAGAATGGTGGCCTTTGAACAATGGTGCTAGAGAAGACTCCTGCGCGTCCCTTGGACTGCAAGGCGATCCAACCGGTCAGTCCTAAGAAGAGATCCACCCTGATTGGCCAGATCCTGAAGAGGAAACTCAAGTACTTTGGCCACCTAATGAGAGGGAAGGACTCACTGGAGAAGAGCCAAGTGCTGGGAAAGATGGAGGGCAAAAGAAGAAGGGGACGACAGAGAAGGAGGTGGCTGGATGGAGTCACCGAAGCAATCGGTGTGACCTTAAATGGTACTGCAGAGAATGGTAGATGACAGCAAGGTTTTTTAATTTCAGCACAGGTTTCTTAGTTTAATTTATTCTTAAGATATTTTTATTGTATTCATTGCTTATAGTATTTTATTACTCCCTGTGCACTGCCCTGACTCCCACAAGAGAGATAGGGCGGTATATAAATGCGAATAAAGTTAAAGTTAAGGCCTGGAGGAACATTGTCCAAGGGGTCGCAATGGTCAGACATGACTTCGCAACTAACAACAACAAAGTGAATGTTGGATCGCTTTGCTTTTTTCAAACCTTATTGCTATTCAACTTGCCAATGAACTGGGGTGTGTGGGTATGGGTGGGTGTTCATGTGTGTTCATGTGTGTGTGTGTGAAGGGTGGAATGGAATGACAAGAAGATATGCACAGAGCACAAGAGGCTGAAAACCATCAAAGTCACCACTGCGGGTGCTTGAGAAGGAGGTGGACTATTCCCATAACAAAAAGATGTCTCATAATTGGACAATGGGATTTCCTAGGGATGGGGAGAAAGGGAAGTCATTGCTTAAATAGGTGCGGGAAAACCAGAGCTGGTTTTGATTCTTCGGTACCAACATGGTGTATCCAATAATGTTGTATTTTTGGTAATTCAAAGCTCCCAAGAGTGTTTCTTTATTTTGGGTTCACTAGTCTGACAGTTGACAGAACATTTGTAAATCAAGGGTTATCCATAACAAATCCTCTCCTAGTCCCAATTCCAGAATAACACATGATGAAAACCTTGCAAGCCAAAGAAATTAAATACTCCTGTGTTTGTTGTCCTTCATTTCCGTTTCCTACAGCCCCTAGTTGACCCTTTTAGCAGAGACTGGAAAAGCGTTAATGGGCCATTACCACTGGATAAGTGATCCTATAAACAAGTCCTGATAAAGCATTCGTCTCTTAATTGAATTGTTGATGTTAATAAGTTCAGGAAATAAATGGATCATTGAGTGATTGGAAGAGAAAGGGGGAAAACTTAATACACATAATATTATAGTCTTGGTTTCATTTCCCCCCCTGCTATAGTTCATCCAGGGGTCATTTTAAAAGGGGACTGCTGTGGCTCAAGAAAAAGACCTGGAATAGAATGAGACAAATCAGACGCACATGTTTGATCATGAGTTTATGACAGCCTTATAAGAAGTTATGGGCTACAAGAGATCGTATTTGATCATCCAGCATTCTGTTCCATTGCCCTGATGGACTGACTATTACTTTATATTTAATAAAAGCGAGGGTTGCCCCCTTTTTTAAAGTTAATACAGCAGTCTCCAAATGGGAAGGCAAACACCATCCAAAACAATTTAGCAACAAACCATGTTTCTGGAAGTCCCTTCAATTTGCATACTTTAAGTGCAATTGCACAAAGCAATTTTGAAGGCAATAACAACAGGAATGAGCAACTGGAGCATGAAGATGAAAAAATAGGACAGATTAAAGAGACAAGTTTAGATAAATGGACCCATTTTCAGAACACAAAAAAAATCCATAAGGGTGTTTGAGTGTGTGCACAGTGTGACTATTTTCAGACAACCCAGGATCAAAATACAGTACGATAGATAGATAGATAGATAGATAGATAGATAGATAGATAGATAGATAGATAGATAGATAGATAGATAGAAAAGAAAACACCAGGAGCCAGAAAACCTTCCCGTGCCTGACTATTTCCTGAGCGGCCACAGAACTAGCATATGTACTTGAATTAAATGTTCTATTTTTTTTCTGAAACTTTTTTTTTCTTGGATTTATCCATGGTTGGACTACTGGGGGTCAAAAAGCTCAATAAATCGTGTGCTTGCAGGTATCTCACCAGCAGGTGGTTGTGACACATATTTTGAGCGACAGGGAGCCAGCACAGAGGGATGAAAGAGCCACATGCGGCTCCAGAAACCCCCCTTTTTTCCCTAAAGGAACCCCCCGAAATCAATTAAAAGACTATAAATAAACGAGATTACCCACAAAATACA
>JAPKID020007291.1:0-10325 GCA_026931265.2 Tropidonophis doriae | reverse complement strand
ATGCATGTGTTATGCACATCCTAAATCACTTCCTTTCTTTTAGATAAATAAATATTACACATTGTAGGTCCTATTTTGAATTCTGTCTCCAGTCTGAATAAAACATGTCTCCAGTCTGAATAAAACATGTCATTGCCTAAAAGTCTGGGAAGTTTTTAAAAAATGGAAATCTTGGAAGAAAGCAATGGCCAACTGGTTCCTGACTGTTGCCAGGAAAATTGCATGGACATGGCCAAGAAGTCACCAGGACTTTACTGAATAGATAGTAGATAAATTGTCACATGAAAGCTCTCTTGCGCTCTTCCTTTCATTTGGTTCCATGGTTGCTATAGAAACATGTTCCTTTTGTTTGCATTTATTCAAAGTAGCCTGATCTTTAGGCTAAATAGCATGGAGGGTTTTTTTTATATGTGAGCAGAAAAGAAATACTATTCTGATTCAGGCCTTTCAATGCTATTCTCTGCATATGCCTTCTCTCTATGAAAGCCAACTCTCTTTTGGTACTTCTCTTGTTCCTTCGTTGAATTCATGAAAACGAGTGAAGATTATACAAATATCATTATGTCACCAGTCCTGGGCAACAATCCCAGAGGTCACTTGACCTTAAGAAAAGGAGAGAAAAAAAACATAAGGGGTATGAAACAGGAAGGATCTCAGAGCTTGCAGTTTTGGGGCATAATATTTTAATGACAGATCTAGTTAGGTCAGCAAGCCAGGGCATTGAAAGCTGCAGGCATACTCCAAGCATATCTTCCCAATCTGTTTCAGCTGTTTAAAAAGGGCAAATAAGAATCCAGTTCATACACATTGCTTAAACCTTCCAAAACCTGTTGCTTGCTCTTCTTCAATACTGACTGACAGCAGATAGAGTAATAAGCAATTGTGCATACAATGCTGGGGGTTCCCCCCCCCCTTGGAGGATAAACTGTTAGGAAAGGAGAAAATAATCCCAGATTTCCTGAAGATCAGATGGGGATATTAACATTATTATTATTACTGTGATGGGTCACACAGGGAGCCAGATGTTTGAGAGATTGGATTTGGTATTTCTGTCCACCCACTGAGTCTTTCCTATGGACAGGGGCAGGAAAATATTATTGTCTAACGATATTAAAACTATCGTCTCAGGGTTGTTCCAAAAGAACTGCTGTTCCAATTGACTGGTGGCAATTTTAAAAATGTCAGTAGTGTTCAAATGGTGCTCTAGATGTTTTGAAATTGTATCCAAGGAAACCCATTACTATTATTATGATTTGTCCCACAGCCAGATGTTTAGACTAATTTGGCATTTGGCATTTTTATCCGCCTATCAAGTCCTCCCCAAGGATCCGGGTTAGGCAGATGTTGTTTGATGGTGTTAGAGGTATTGTCATGGGATTGTTATTATTAAAGTAAGGCTGATTGTATGCATAACAGATTCACCCAGCTGCAGATGTTCAAAGACCACTGAAGAGGCAGAAACACATAGGAAGTGTTTTCCCTCACAAGCAAAACAAACTGTGTTACATTTGGCGGGGTTAATTCCTTTTTAAGACAATTCAACATGTGATAATCTTCTTTACGCCAAAATGAAATCTGACTCTGTTCTGGCTTAGGTGTTAATAATCATGCCTGGACTTCGTTGAATTAGGAATCTAAGTTGTATATGACAGCTGAATGTTACTGGCACATGAAGAAAGCATGTTCCCCCCCTCCTCCCTTCTGTATATTTGGTTTTAGAATTATCTTGCCAACTCTAGCTATGTGCATTAAAATTCCTTTGCTGAATTTCTTTTTATTTGTATAATTGTTTAGTTGTCTCTGATCTGACCTTTAGGACCTCCTTTGGGACCCCTTTGTTGTACATTTCATTATTATACTATGAACAGTCGTACATGGTTGGCTCAAAAGGTTTTGTCTGAATAAACAGCAACAGACTTAATAGGTAATTGTGACCTCAAGCCACAACTTTGGAATTTCTGGTGCAGAGTACAAGGAACCATTATTCTAAATAGAAATCATAACTATTTGTGCAGTTATTGCCAATTGCCAACGCTAATGTATTTGTTTTTGATTGACACAATCTTATCGTCACACATCTTATACATCTTTATGGGTATCACCTCGCCACTATCACAAAGCTAATTGGGCATCTTAAATCTGGAAAAGCCCCACCCCTGACCTTATTCCTGCTGAGGCCATTCAAGCCCACAAGGATTGGTGGGCCATTGTCCTCACGGAGGTATTCAATCGGATTAACCAAACAGGCATTATCCCTAAGATCTGGAAGGATGCCATCATTATTCCAATGCACAAGAAAGGCTCCCCTTCTGTTGTAGTTCGAGACAAGGAGGTTCGACACAAGATTCTCATTCAGCTCATTTTTATTAGAGTAGTGACTTCAGCTAGTGAAGGGAAAGCAATTCGAATAACGCGCGCAAAGCGGCTCTTTAAATACTTTCCTGGCCGGAAGCCAGGCAGCTGAATCCGCTATCTAAAGCCAGCCGCGTCTTAGCCAATCAGACGCGGTGGCGGTTAGATTTGAATTCAGCCACGAGGACTCAACACCTTCCAATCCAGGTAACTTTAAAAACATCAGCTTACTGTCAGTACTGGGGAAACTCTACGCCAGATTCCTCCTATCTAAACTAGAGTATTGGGTTGAGGAGACCAGCCTACTCGGATATGAGCAGACCACTACCATCGAACACATCCTGATCTTATACCATCTAGCCTTAAAATACTCTACCCCCAGGAAAGGCTGACTTTGTGTTGCCTTTATAGATTTAAAGGCTGCTTTTGACAGCATACCCAGACATAAATTGTGGGGCAAACTTTCCTCCTGGGGCATTGACAAAAAACTACTCTGACTTATCTTCCAACTTCATGAGGGGACGGAGGCAAAAGTGTGCCTCACCCCCCAAGGGGACCTTTCCAACGCCATCCCTGTTAACAAGGGAGTCAGACAGGGATGTATACTGGCACCCTTTCTTTTCAACCTATACATTAGTGATTGGAGAAGGGCACGAACGAATCAACTGGATTATATTCATGCCCCTAGACTAGCGGACTATAGGTGCCTGCTTTTGCGTTATGCCGATGATGCGGCAATCCTTTTTTTTCTCCCAGGTGGGTTTGCTTAGGGCCCTTAAAATTCTATCCAATTATTGTAGCAACAACCATTTGCACATTAACCATTCTAAGTCCAAGATTATGATCTTTTCAAGAACCAGGAAACTCTATCAATGAAAGCTTGATGGTATACCAGTGGAACAGGTCCACAGATTTCAATATCTAGGCATTTGTTTCCAATCCAATGCCAAATGGCTTGTACGGGTTGAGTCCCTTCGCAACAAGGCCAAGATCTCCTTGCATGTTCTCCTGAATTTTTTCTGCTCGCAGGGAGCCCATCATATTCCCTCAGTATTAAAATTATATAGGGCAAAGGTGATAGCTGCCATTACATATAGTGCTCCCCTTTGGGGTCCAGCAAATATTTCCCGTCTCAAGTCTGTTCAAAGCCAGTTCTTACGCCATTTAATGGGAGTCCCCCCCATGTGTGAGTAATGCTGCAATCCGTCTGGAATTGGGCATACCATCGCTCAGTACCGTTCTGTGGAAACGTGCAATCGGCTACTGGCTGGCCCCTTTTGGCCACACTTCCAGACTATTATTTAGGACAGTGCTTATGGCGGGATGACTTCCACAGCCCCTGGGCCCACAATATCCATGTCAAATTTATGAAGCTAGGCATTTCCCCCATTGAAGCCTTTATACTTGGCCCTGATGCTGCTAAATCATTGATATCCCAACGTCTGGATGATATTGAAAGACAACAGAATTTGGCACTTGGTGCAGGAATCGGTTCCCCATTTTCTCTTGGTATTACTCCCCTGATGCACCCCCATAAATATTTCTCTGAGCTATCCTTCATTAAATACAGGCTAGCATTTCTAAAAGCACAATTTAATGTGATCCCCTTGAATGCCCCAGATAGCAGACTCTCGGGGGGTGTAAAGCCCACCCACTGTTCATGTGACGGCTGATCCCAGGAATCGTTAGTTCACATTGTATTTACATACCCTTACTACTGGGAGGAAAGACTACAACTGATTTCCCCATCTGCCAAAGATTTCCTGGACTAACCGGAAATCTTAGTCTTTGTCTTTTACTCCAGGACACTGATTCTAAGATCACACTAAAGGTTGCAAAATTTTTTGCTGCAGTCCTGGCATGTAAGAATCGTGGGAAGGGTCAGTTTGGCCCCACTGGCTGAGTCCAGTCATGCTGACTGTTTGCAGTGTACCACTTGGTGGTGGCATAAGGTGCCGATATGCAGATTTCATGTAAACTCTCACATGGTATCTACCATTTATGCACAATTTTAACTCACCATAGTCCTCAAAGCATAGCTTTAAATTTTCACAACTGATAGATGCTATGGCCAACATAATGGTCTTTATCATTGATTCTGCCTATTGCCTCCCACTTTTCAGTGGGGCTCGGTTGTATATCTCTGTGTGGTTTGTTTGTCTAGATCTCTGGTCCATGACCGCAATAAAGTGAATATATGATCTACATATGTATAATCTATATGGGTATCTGTTACTGTTTACTGCTTATTGGACTTATATGCCGTCCTTCTCCCAAAGGACTCAGGGCGGCGTACAACATAAAAATACATAATACAAAAGTTTAAAAAAAGATTAAATAGAGAATCCAATAACAATAAATTAACAATTTACAGTTAAATTTAAAATAAATTAACAATAAACAATTAAAATTAATAATTTATTTTATTCAGGCCAGGCCAGCTTGCTGGAAAAGCCAGCTTTTTAGGGTGCACCAGAAGGACTGGCGGTCGGGAATTATGCGAATCTCCAGGGGCAGCTCATTCCAAAGGGAAGGCGTTCTCACAGAGAAGGCTCTCCCCCTGGGGGTCGCCAGCTGACACTGTCTGGCTGACCTTATCTCAGCAAATAAACAGTGAATCTAAGATGCTTGCATCACCTCTTTTGTATAGCTCTTTTCGTAGCCCTAGTGTAATGACTCCAAATGTCACTTCAAAGGACATCCAACGTATTTATTCAAGTTGTATAACTGCAATAACAACAACAACTTGGTTGATACCTAGGATGCTGGCAGCAACTTCATCAATCATTAGCGCCAGTCAATGATATTTGTGATACATTTTAAAATGTTCAGTTGACTGAGTTTCATGTTTAATGAATAAAAGAGTATAATAATTATTATTAGTACTGTATTATTTATAACTGTAACAGTTATACCCATTGTCATCAGGGCACTTGGTACCATGTCCAAGAATTTTACAAACTACATCACAAATAAAGTGTTATGTTTATGTGTTTCATTTTAATGAATAAAAGAGATAATAAAATTTAAAATTAACAGGAGCTTCGATTTGATTATAGGATTGCAATTGTTCCAATTTTCTGAAAGGGACCATGAGAAGAGTGGATGATGCAGGTGAATACCACAGTTCAGGTGCAACAAATATAAAAAATAAATACATTTCAGTCAGGGAATGTCCTTTTGGGAAGAGATCCAAACATAAAGAACAAACATAGAAAGTAAGTGGAACAGACTACTTACAAAGATTAAAGCACACAAGAGGCCTACACTGAAAATATCAGCTTGACTTGAAATACAGGGGAATAATTGGTGTACTAAGAGAAACATAGGTTATTCAGTACCTATAGCTATATGTATTTATTATAACCAAGCCCATTTCCAGATTGACTCAGAGCTTTTTATTAATGACCATGACATTTTAGTTTTTGTTTAAAAGTTCCTTAAGCCTAAAAAAATGTTTTAATTCAGCCTACTGAAAATGTTTTGCATTTAATTTGAAGAGAGGCATTTTTAATAAATATTTTAAGAGAATCAGTCTTTGTAAGTTTTTATCAGCGGGTGTTTGAATTTAGACTAAGGAGGGGGGTAGTCCCAGGAGGAGTAGAAGGAGGAGGAAGAGGAGGTCTTTAAATGAAAATACGTTTTCACACAATTAAACAATTAAATGCAATCATATATGATTTGAAAGCAGCCCAGAATTTCCCCGTGATATATGTGGTAAACAAACAAACAAACAAACAAACAAACAATAAATAAATAAATAAAGTAACAAATAAAATAATAAATGCTGTTCCTTACATTTAAGACATGCATATATATTGTTAAGCCACCTGGAGTTCCCATATGCGGGTAGGCAGCAATATAAAATTTCAAAATAAATAAATATAAAGAGAGAATATCTCTTTCTTGCTTGTATGAATATCAAGTGTGGATGTTTTCTAAAAGTAAATTAAAACCAACTGCATTTACCTTCAATAATATTTAATAATTAATAATGTTCTGAATAAAATAATTTATTTTATAAATGTTATACCATCTATTTCAAAATATACCAATTCATTTAAACTAATTAGTTAAAATGACTTATTAACATAATTATAACTATTCTGAGCCTAAAAGAAACTGCGAGTATAACAATTTAAAACAGAGATATACAATAATTCTTATTATTAGAAATGGAAATGGTAATTTCATGTTACATAATGGCCTGTACATTCAGTCAGTGATCTTTTTTTTTATAACAAGCTTTAAATTAGTAATGTATTTCATAGTCCTTAGCCCATACAGGAGCCCAGAAGACCAGAGCATTGTCTAAATTAATATGAGTTATGACAAGCACAAAATATTAAAAGATGAATCGTCAGAGAACTCCTCCCTTTAAGGGTCTCTATTGTATAACTGAAATACGAAAGACTCTACTGGATAATCCTTAATAAATAAATCTTTATTATTAAAATTGTAATTACATATATTGATGTGGATTCATAACTGTAAGTTGCATATATTATTAGACTCATCTTAAAATCTGTTTAAAGACAGCATCTCTTTTAAAGTTTGAGCAATAACCTTAGGGATTTACTCTTCAGAGAAGGAAGGTGCAAACATTAGCTATGGTAGCAATTTGAGTTTGAAAAGGCATTAAGTGTTCAGGGTGCACAGAAAATAATCAAAATCTGGATTAGTTCTCAGCATAAAACATTTGTGAATAGAATAGAATAGAATAGAATAGAATAGAATAGAATAGAATTCTTTATTGGCCAAGTGTGGTTGGACACACAAGGTATTTGTCTTGGTGCATAAGCTCTCAGTATACATAAAGAAAAATAAAATACATTCATCAAGAATCATAAGATATAACTCTTAGTGATAGACGTAGGTTACTAATAAGCGATCCACTCATACTAGGAAACAAATAAGACAATATTAATTGTAAAGATACAAGCAACATGGTTGTAGTCATAAGTGGGAAGAGAGAGGTACTAGGAAGGAAGAGAAGAATAAAGGTAATGCAGTCTTAGTAAATAGGTTGACAGTGTTGTGGGGATTTGTTGTTAAGCAGAGCGATGGCATTCAGGGAGAAACTGCCCTTGTGTGTAGTTGTTCTGATGTGCATCATTTTGAGGGTAGGAGTTGAAACAATTGATGTCCAGGATGCGAGGGGTCTGCAGATATTTTCCCAGCCCTCTTTTTGACTCATGCAGCATACAAGTCCTCAATGGAAGGCAGGTTGGTAGCCATTGTTTTTTCTGCCGTTCCGATTCTCCTCCGAAGTCCATGTCTGTCTTGTTGGGTTGCAGAGCCAAACCAGACCGTGATGGAGGTGCAGATGACCGACTCAACCATTCCTCTGTAGAGCAGAATCAGCAGCTCTCTGGGTCATAAGAAAAAAGTGGTGGGAAAGCTTTGCAGAGACCACCCTTGGCAAGTTGCACAAACACAGCACAATCTCACTGTCTGGCCTGTGGGAAAAAGCAGTTTCTCACACATGTGCCTGGCTGGGCTGCCAATCAAAACATGTCTGGTCCTGTCCGATTCCCCTGTGTTTACCTGCCGTTTATCACTACCCTGGGTCTACGCTGGGTAGGAAGGACGGGACGGGATGGGGCACAGGCTGTTTTCACCCCTTTCTACATCTAAAAAGATTTTTAAGCACAGGTAGGTCCTGAACGTACAACCGTTCGTTTAGTGATGATTTGAAGTGACAACGGTAGCGAAAAAAAAGGGACTTAGGATCATTTTCACACAATCGTTGCAGCATTCCCATGATCACATGATCAAAATTTGCCCACTTGGCAATTGGTTCATATTTATGACCAACCAATTTCATTATAAACAAGTACAATCAATAATAATCAATAATCAAATTTATTAACCACGCCCTTTATGACAATAAAGAGGATGAGGATGAGGATGATGATGAGGAGGATGACGGTTGCAGGGTCCTGGGTTCCTGTGATCTGCTTTTGCAACCTTCTGACAAACATCCCAGAAAAGGGAACAAGGTGGAAGTTGGAAGTTGACAGGGGATTAATATGTATAAACAAATAATATTACCATTATTAGATTTAGATTTATTTAATTTTTTTTATACCGCCCTACTCCAGAAGGACTCAGGGTGGTGTACAGCCAAAATAAAACACAGATATATAAAAGTTAAAACAATTTATGCCAGCCTGGCTTGTTGAAAAAGAAAAGTTTTAAGAGCACGGCAAAAGGTGTGTAGGTCAAGGATAATTCGTAACTCCGGGGGCAATTCGTTCCAGAGGACAGGGGCTCCCACGGAGAAGGCTCTCCCCCTGGGTGTCGCCAGTCGACATTGTCTAGCCGACGGCACCATGAGGAGACCCTCTCTAGGGGAGCGTACTGGCCGGTGGGAGGCTCTCGGTGGCAGAAGGCGATCTCGTAAGTACCCCGGTCCTAAGCCATGACAAGCCAAGTCAGACATTGGTTAGGTAAGTTTTGCCCCATTTTTTGGCCTTTCTCGCCACAGTTGTTAAATGAATCACTGCAGTTGTTAAAAGTTAGTAACTTGGTTGTTACAAGAATCTGGCTTCCCCATTGATTGTGCTTGTCAGAAGGTTGCAAAAGGGGATCACATAACCTCAAGACACTGCAACTATCATAAATACGAGTCAGTGGCCAAGCATCTGAATTTTGACCATATAACCATGGGGATGATGCAATGGCCATGTGAAAAATGGTTAGTTCAGCATTCAATACCATCATACTGGACTAACTATACTAAATCAGCTAGCAGTACCTGAACACACTTGTAAGTGGGTCACAAGCTTCCTAACAGATAGGAAGCAGCAGGTGAAGCTAGGCAAAATCACATCAGAGGCCTGTACAATTAGCACAGGGCCCCCCCAGGGCTGTGTGCTCTCTCCGTTTCTCTTCTCTCTCTATACCAATGACTGCATCTCAAACGATCCATCTGTTAAAACTACTGAAGTTTGCAGATGATACAACAGTGATTGGTCTCATTCAAGACAACAATGGAACTGCAAACAGACGAGAGGTCGAACGACTAGCCTCGTGGTGCAACTGGAACAATCTGGAACTGAACACACTCAAAACCATAGAAATGGTGGTAGACGTTAGGAGAAACCCTCCCATAGTACCACCTCTTACAATACTAGACCACACAGTATCAACAGTAGAGACCTTCAAATTTCTAGGTTCTAGCATATCTCAAGACCAAATGGACACCTAACATCAAAAACATCATTAAAAAAGCATAACAAAGAATGTTCTTTCTATGCCAACTCAGGACACTGCCCAAGGAGCTGCTGATTCAATTCTACAGAGGAATTATTGTCATCTGCATCTCTGTAACTGTATGGTTTGATTCTGCAACCCAACAAGACAGACACAAACTTCAGAGGATAATTAGAACTGCAGAAAAAACAATTAATGCCAACCTGCCTTCCACTGTACAATGCACGAGTCAAAAAGAGCGCTGTGGAAATATCTACAGAACCTTCACATCCTGGACATAAACTTTCAACTCTCACGCTCAAAACTAGGGAGCACTGCACACCAAGACAACTAGACACAAAGACAGCTTTTCCAGCCATCACTTTGCTAAACAAATAATTCCCTCAACACTATCAAAGTATTTACTAAGGCTGCATTACTATTACTATTAATCTTCTCATCGTTCCTATCACCCATCTTCTCCCACTTATGACTGCATGACTGTAACTTTGTTGCTTGTATCCTTACAATTTATATTGATATTGATTGTTTCCCGGTTACGTATTTGTATCTTGTGACTATCATTAAGTGTTGTACCTTATGATTCGTGATGAATGTATCTTGTCTTTCTATGTACACTGAGATCTTCTGCACCAAAGACAAATTTCTTATGTGTCCAATCACACTTGGCCAATAAAGAATTGTATTGTATTGTATTGTATTGTATTGTATTGTATTGTATTGTATTGTATTGTATTGTATTGTATTGTATTGTA
>JAPKID020007290.1:0-10326 GCA_026931265.2 Tropidonophis doriae | reverse complement strand
CTGCCTTTTCCTTAGAAACTATGTACTATACATATATAGCTTGTGTGAATGGGGCTGCCATAATCTCTGAGGGAGAAGGACTTAGAATAGAATAGCCAGAAACATTATGAGCTCCTACCCTACTATCTTGTCCATAAAAATGCATTGGATGGATTTTTTTAAAAAAAACTTCCTTCATAGCTGCCAATTGTAGTCCATTTTTTAAACTATATTTTGCTAGTTTTCCCTAACACATCTAGTCCTGTTCTCCTTGGATTTTGGAGAGGTCTCCCACTGATAGCTGAATAAGCAAAAGTCCTAAAAACTTCTTACCAACATTACTTTGGGTTGGGGGGAAAAGGCTGTGAGTGGGGACACCCTCCCCCTCCCAGGTCCTTTGCATGGTTGGGAGGGTTGAAGCATACCAGTGTATGGCGGACTCAGCCAAACACATCTGCATGTGTCTCACTGTATCTTTTCTTGCATCTGAGGTAGCCTGAGGAAAGCTTAATGTGCTACAATCTAGAAATGGTATTTTCCCTACTATCCTCCTTTATAAGGCCGCATGTTGCCTGTAAAGGGCATTTTGATGTGCATGGGAGTGAAAACCCAAAACCCATTTCGATTTCAGCAGTCTTGGGACTCAAGTTGGCTCTGCCATTTCTCTGTGGGAGTGTCTTCTTCAGTCTAGTGCCAGACTTCATTGCTGCCCTTTATTCCTCTTTTGGCTGTGATGAGAACTGGGTCCCTGGTGCCCACAATTCTCTTTTTACCCAATAAGATTTAGGATGACATGATTTCTATTGGCTTTCAGATGGAAAAGGAGTACAGCAGAACAATTATGTGGCAAAGGTGCTGACATTCTCCGTGGTTCATTGCCTGAACATAGAGCTATAGACAGGGAAGGGATGTTTGAGTTGTTTGCAATGTTGTGTGGCTGCAGCTCTTTTTTTTTTTTTTTTTTGGCACAGAAGAGAGATTATAACTCTGGGAGGTCATTCTGTCCGTCTGTCCGTCTGTTCTGAATTGTCATTTGGATCCCTGGTGATTAAATATAAGCATAAAGCTTGATAATCATTACATTATTTTCTCATCCCTGAATTATAATAGTAGTTCTTGCTAGTCTAAACTTGATCCAAAGTCACCAATACTGAACTATCAATCAACCTTTCTATCAAGAACGTTGCAGAGAGAGTAGTCAAACACAATTCTGGGAAATTTATGAAAATTGCATAGAATAGTAGAACACTTACGTTTTGATTACCTGTCCCAGGTCATATCTGTCAGTCACCTCAGATGGCTGGTTATAATCCTTCTTATCTCCCAAGGTAACGCATCCAAACGGCATTGCCAAGCCTGATACTGAAAAATAAGTGGATGGAAGGCTCTGAGTCATCATTTATGAATACAGGTAGTTTGAAGCACCCCAGGACCTTGATTGGGCATCTAGGGAGATCCACTCACCACTGCATCACTGAGCAAGCTGAATGTGAGCAGGTGCAGTTAGTCACATATGCTCAGATGTGGCTTGCAGTGACAGGCTGGGAAGCATTTGTGGTGCATTGCTCCGTGAAAAGATTGACCCACTGTCCAAGCTCCAGTGAAAGAGATTCCAGGTTGTTGATTCAAAACAGAATAGAAAATAAAACTTCCATATTGTAATGTCTTTGCAAAAGTTAGGGAGGCAATCCCATTTGGAATGATAATTATAAATCTCAGATCATAAATGGTGTTGCTGGAAAACATGCATGTTGTTAAAATGATCAAAAAGGAGATTCTCAATAAGACAACATTAGAGATTTTTTCTTAGTTAGCTGCCTTGAATAGCCAGCCCAGTTAAAAGTAGAATTTACTTTCCCCTGCCCATGTAGTCTATCACGTGGTCCAATCTGGCCACCGTCAAAGGGTTGCTTGGTCTCAGATCTCACCTCCTTGCACTTTGCACACCTTTTTTACGGGTATAATTTTTGTTAAAAAATTTTAAACAAGAAGATAAAAACGGACACAAACTACTAGAAAGTAAGGAAGAAAAAAGAAATTAAAGGAAAAGCAGACAGTGGAAGAAGATGAAAACAAGAGAAAGAAATAGTAGAGAAAAAAGTATAAAGAAATGGCTTCTGATATTTTACAGCAGTTCTAAGTATACATATATTTTAACCCCCCCTCTAAAGTTAACAGATTAACAAGAGGTGGAAGGGACCTTGCAGGTCATCTAGTCCAACCCCCTGCCCAAGCAGGAGCATCTGCCTCTACCTAGGATTGAATTCACAACCTTCGGATTGTGAGGCAAGAGATCCATTTCTAGTAATCTATCTTTTCTAATCATCAAAACCATACATCGTTTTTTTTCATTTTTACTCCATAAGAAGCTTTAAATCAGCAATAAATGTTGATAAGCTCCTTGTGACTGCCTAGACTAGTCCCCGCAGCTTTATTGCAAAATGTTTCTGAAAGGTTTCCCCTTTCTAGGCCTGAGAGAAAGTAACTAGCCCCCAAATCACACAACAGGTTTTATGCCAAAAAATGGGAACTAGATCGCGTACATTAGTCTTCTGGTTTCTAACATAATGCTTTAACCACTACACCAAAAAGGGATTCCCCCATAAACATTATAAACAATAATTTAAGGACACTTTTGCTTGTGCAAAAGCTATTGTTCAGGGAAGTGGTGTTCTTCAACATCACAATAGTGTTTTGAGAAGAATAAAACTAAATCCAAAGAATGAAAATTTCCATAGACCCCACTTTGCAATATTGTCCAATAATCCTTGCAAAAGTTTGCATGAAAGGATTTGGATGACAGAATTGGTCATTATCTTTCCTGCTATTGATAAGCACACAGAGGAGACCTGGGTTACAGTCTAAATTCTAGTATCATTGAATTCAGTGTGCAAAATTAATCACGAGTACAGGCTGAGGTTTTCAGTAGACAATAAGTGAATTATAGCACAGCCTACATAACAATTCAAAAGCTCCATTCAATTCATGGAAGGTGAACAGAATTTTAAGATTGTGGCCAACAGTAGGCACTCAAAATATGTATGCAGAATATCTCATCATTTACATATAACATGCACACAGCTTTTTTTTCTTTTTGTCCTACTTAAAGCTGACACGAATAGAACTATTACCAAGTAGAATAGGCATTATTCATTTTGCACAAAATAACACCTCGGGCAGGCAGTGAGGAGGTCACAATTGTTAAACTCGCTTTGTTATATAGAAGGTCACTTGTTAGTATGGCTGTAGGAATTTTGGAAAACTAATTTGAGAGGGGAAAATTGTACTCAAGTGACATACCCTAGGACCTAGGTCAAGGCTGGGATTACTCACCAGGCAGCTGCTTTCTCAGGTGTCACACAGCAATAGTGACAGGTATACCATTAGCACTTTTTAAACAAGCATAATTGGTCACAAGCACATCACACTAAAATGTCATGAACAGAAATGTTAAGGGATTGCATTCCTACCTATTGAAATTGGGGCTTGACAAATTTAGCTTTTTTTTGCTTTAAAAAAGTTTTAAAACTAATCAGAATCTCAAGGCCCTTTATAGAAACTTGCAGCTGGCCTTTTTGACAGGGGAAAAAGAAAATCAACACAGCTAGGCATGGCAAAGCAAGCTGAAAAATCTCACGACTAAGAATATTATATTCAGGCTTGTGACTTTTCCCATAATTGGCCTGAAATGCCATCAGGAATGTGTTGCAGGCATCCTAGCTCAGTGGCAATTCCCCAAACAGTCACAAAAATAACATCTCATAAAGTGGAGGTGATCAAAGCTCTGTTCTATTACTTGACATATTATCTTGGAGTGCACGTTATCCTTCTGTCCTATTAACTATAAAGTAAGATGAACTACGTGGAGGTGGGAGGGGGGAGAATCTGCAGCCTGGGGTCACATTAAGCCAATTAATGAGTAGCCCTAACTGCGATTGACATGCACACTGTCTGGAGCAGGAAGAATCTGGTACATATTATTTTCTAAAACTCTTCCCTGATGGGTAGTAATTGTTTCCATATAAAAACAGGTCACCTTTTTTTTCCTTAAAAAAAAAGATATATTTCTATAAGGTAATCCAGTATTGTTAGACCTGCCTGTGGGACAGGATGGTTTATTATACAAGATACAGTGCTCTAGTACAGGGATCTCCAACCTTTGCAACTTTAAGTCTGAAGGACTTCAGCTCCCAGACTTCTCCAGCCAGCAAAGCTTGGAGATTGCAAAGGTTGGAGATCCCTGCTCTAGTATACAGGTAGTCCTCGGCTTAGAATCATTCATTCAGTGACCATTCAAAGTTACAACGGCACTGGAAAAAAAAAGATTTATGACTGTTTTTCATACTTAACAATTGTTGAAGCTTCCCCATGGTCACCTGATCAAAACTCAGGTGTTTGACAACTGGCATATATTTGTGTCTCAGGGTCATGGGATTGTCATTTGTAATCTTCCCAGGGGGCTTTTGACAAGCAAAGCCAATGGGGGGAACCAGATTCACTTCACAACTGCAGTGATTCACTTAACAACTGTGGCAAAAATGTTGGAAAACGGAGCACAACTCAACTGTCTTGCCTAGCAACAGAAGTTTGGGCTGCTATTGTGTTCCTAAATTGAAGAATACCTAGATTTTCTCCTAGAAAAATAGAGTGGGCAGTACAGATTGGATTGTGCCAGTGCTATTTGCGGAGTTCTTGAAAAGTTTGGGATGTATGTACAAAGAGTTTATAATAAAGGTTGCCAGTTTTTCTTCCCTATTAAGTGGGGTTCTCCTCCTCTCTTAGAACGGGATTTAGTATTGCGATAAGCTGGCATGTAGCTGTTTTGCAATGAATGGCATCTCAGGAATTAGTAATAATATATCCCTTGTTTGCAAAATCTGTAGTTCATTCTAAAAATAACCCTCCAACAACCAAACAAATAAAATAAAGTAAAAGCTGAATTCAAATGGTTTATCAGATGAAAACCTCGGAGTCCAAGAAAGGCCGAAAGTGGGCTTTTAAAAAGATGCTTAAAGCAAATTGTGGGGGCTTGGCATACTATAAAGAAGAGGCCTTTCCCAACTCAAAGTTGTCCCTCAGAGAAGGTCAGCCTCTGGCTCTTTCGCAGAAGGAAATCTGCAAGCAGTGACATAGCAGGCTGGGCCTCCTGCTAAGTTCTTACTGTAGGTGTCTGGGAAGTGGGTGTAAATAGAGCCATTGTCTTATGCCAAGTTGCTTAGGGCTTTGTATATTAATCTCGACATCTTGAATCTAAGCAACAGACTGCCAATTAATGCAGAACTTTTAGAAGAAGTATAATTTATGTCTAGGGATGTTATCCCAATCAGTAGATTAACTGCTGCCATCTGTACTAACAGTAGTTCTAGACCTGGGAAGATTTAACTGCTTCTATAATCAGCATTCAGCTTACTGACCTACATCCAGATCACCATGGAACTCCAGCAATGAGTGTCCGATGCTCTTAGTCTCTCCTGATTCAGATGTTACAGAAAAATTGATCACACCAGTGGTTTTACACCTATAACATAATTGGGGTCTTTGGAAAATAAACATGATACTATCAGCAAGCAAGTTAGAACAGGTGAAGGAAAAGCAGCTGGAGAACAAAGAATATCTGATCAAGAGATATCTACTAGAAACAAGGGAGATTAAGGCAATACTAGAAATATCAAGTAGCAAATAATAGTTGTAGCCAAGAAGATCAGTGGGTATGAAGCTTGAGAATCGCATACTATAGGCAGAATCTCCAATTTTAGTTCAATAAGAAAAAAAATCCTACCAATCTAATGATGGAGAGTGACTGTCAGTCAACACCTGACAAAGAAGAAACAGTGCAGTTCTGGGTGCAGCTATGTCACAACTCAAAGAAACAATAGAATAGAATATAATGTAATAAAATAGAATTCTTTATTGGCCAAGTGTGATTGAACACACAAGAAATTCGTCTTTGGTGCATCTGCTCCCAGTGTACGCAACAAGAATTCAGATTGGATAAAGGGGTGGATAAGAATAAAAAAGAAGCTGAAATGAAATAACTAGTAATAACAATAGAAATGATGAAGAAAGAAACAAGGAATATCAAAAATGGGTCTGCACCAGGAGAAGATGAACTGCATGGTTTTTGGTTGAAACATCTGACTTGTCTATTACACTCATTCATTGCCAAGCAGTTTAACAACATGCTGCAAGGAGGTAAAATTGCAGATTGGTTAACATTTGGCAAAACCTACCTGATAATGAAAGATCCAACAAAAGGGGCAGCACCATAGGTACAGGGCAATTACCTGCTTATCAACAACTTTCAGATTACTGACTGGTGTAGAAGCTGATGCAGTCTAACAGTATCTACTTGTAAACATTTTCCCCCATCTGAGTAGAAAAAAACTGCCCAAACAATAGAGGAACAGAAAAGCAGCTCCTAATTGACAACATGAGTTTTGGAAACTGCAAGAGAAGGAAAACCAGCTTGAAAGTAGTTTCAATTGATTACAAGAAGGCATTTGACTCCCTGCCACCTGGTTGGATAATCAAGTGCCTAAAAATAACAGGAGTCAGTAAAAATGACAGAAACCTACTGTACAAAAATCAATGGTACAATGGAAGACCCAGTTGCTGGTCAGTGGTTGATGGAGGAGGAGAGGTTAATATGAAGAGAGTAATCTTTCAAGGAGACTCACTATCACCACTACTGTTTCTTACTGCATTAATTCATCTGTCAACAAATCAGGCCATGGCTATAAACATCAAAAGCATCAGCCAGGGTATCCCACCTCCTTTACAGGGGTGATCTGACATAGAAAAATATCATCTGAAATAGAATTGAAGCTCAATACTGTCCGCATATACAACCAAGATATTGCAATGGAGTTTGGACTGGATAAATATGTCACTCTTACCATCAGCAGAGGAAAATTATGAAAACTGAAGGAATGAAGCTGCCCTATGGAAATAACAAGAGTCTAGTTAAAGAAGATCATGAGAAATACCTTGGCATTCTTCAAGCCGACAACATCAAGCACACTGAAGTCAAGAAGAAGATTAGAAACGAATATTTCATAAGAGTGAAGAAGATCTTCACTCCAAAAGTCAGTGGAGGAAATATTATCAAGGCAATTAACACTTGTGCAATTCTAGTCATTAGATATACAGTTGGAATAGTGGACTGGACTCAAGGAAAATTAAAAGCCCTGGATAAAAAGACCAGAATAATAATGACAAGAAATCATGTCCTCCATCCACAATGATGTTAATTACTTATTAAGGAGTACCACAATAATAGGTGTAGAATGTTGCAAGTGCACCAGACAGTTGAAGAAGAAAAAAGGGTATTGGAAGAATATCTGAAGGATGGTGAAGAAGATGCATTGCAGCTAGTATACTAGGAGGGCTTAATGAATATTGGAGAGACAAAAGTGGCCTGTTACAAAGATCAAATGAAGAACAGAAAATAGGCAGTTATTACACGGCCAGCGCATGCGAGCGCACATACACACACACATACCCCAAGCAGGAAAAGCAGATAACAAGACCTGGTAATGGCTAAGAGCAGAGAAGCTGAAGAAAGAGTCAGAGGGGCTAATTCTAACTACATAACACCAAGTCATGCTAAAAAACCAGAATTGAGAAGACAACAACAGACAGCAAGTGCCATCTCTGCAAAGGAACTGAAGAAAGAATGGATTACCTAATTATGTACTGCAAGAAAATCACACAGACTGACTATAAACAACAGGATCATAGGCAGTGGTGGGATTCAAATAATTTAACAACCGGTTCTCTGCCCTAAGGATTTCTTCCATCAGCCAGTTCACCAAACTGCTCAGAAAGTTAACAACAGGTTCTCCCGAAGTGGTGCAAACTGGCTGAATCCCACTGCTGATCATAGGTATTGTCAAAGCATCATCCATTGAGAAAATACTTGATCACTTCTATTTTTCCGGGGGAACAGAGTCTTGCAAAAGACTGCTAGCTTTCTCAGATATCATTAGCTAATTGAAGGAAGTCAAGGAAATATTTATTAAATCTATATTCTTTTTTTACCTCCAAGCAGTGGTGCCTGTAACCAACTGTGACATCACACTGATATCAGTTTTGTAGCTCTGTCATGACAAATTAACAGAGTTGGAAGGGACCTTGTAGGTCATCTAGTCCAACCCTCCACCCAAGCAGGAGACCCTACACCATTTCTGACAAATGGAAGTCCAATCTCTTCTTGAAAGCCTCCAGTGATGAAACTCCCACAACTTTTGAAGGAAAAGTGTTCCATTAGTTGATTGTTCTCAGTGTCAGAAAATTTCTCCTTATTTCTAGGTTGAATCTCTCCTTGACCCGTTTCCATTGGTTATTCCTTGTCTGGCCTTCGGTGCTTTGGAAAATAGCCCTCTTCTCCATGGCAGCCCCTCAAATATTGGAACACTGTTATCATGTCTCCCCTTCTCCTTCTCTTCACTAGACTAGCCATGCCCAGTTCTGAAGCCATTCTTCAAATGTTTTAGTCTCCAGTCCTTTAATCATCCTGGTTGCTCCTCCCTGTACTTTTCCTAGAGTCTCAACATCTTTTTTATAGTGTGGTGACCAAAACTCGATGCAGTATATATATCTAATATAAGTACCTAACTCATGGCATTACAGTTACATAATTGTAGTAGTGTTGTCTTGAACTTCTCTTCATTTGAACTCAGTGACTTAAGGCCTCCAGAATGGCACCCAATTTCTTGATCTCTCTTTTGATTATTCAGGATCGTCACGGTCTACAATGCATTAAGAACAGCTAGTTTTCCTTCATCCAGTTCATCTGATTCAGAGCATCATTTTACCATTTGAATCCAAACCCTTATATTGAGTCCAAGCTTTGAATTTCAACTCTTTAGTATTTTATCCAGAAATGAAAAGGGATAGTTTGTATCCTTGGTTTGCCCTTTGAAAAAGAGTTGACGCAGTATACCAATTTCTAGAAGATAATGCTGCTTGCCAAAATTTTATTTGATTAAATGTGCACTCAGATGCGAAATTTGCAGTTTCAAGAAATTTAGTACAGTACAAAACCCAGATAATGCAAAAGGTTGTATTATGCTAGCTAATGGGGGGGAAAGCTGACCAGCAATATGAAAAAAAGGGAGTTTCAAATTTTTCTCTCCGTTCCCATACAAAGAACATTTTCTCAAAAGTGATGTCTAGTGTTTCTGCATAGGATCACCAATGGGTCCAAGATGAAAGGCAATTTTGCCCTTGGCCATTCAGGAGAGCTGCTGAAACTCTGGAGCTCTGAGATGACTGGGGCTTGAAGTATCGTAATACTTTAAGACAGACAATTGTTCCTTTCTCTTCAACTCTTAGAAGTGAATTCTGAACTTGTGTTACTGATGTTACTTACTTTAAATAATGCGTTTTGTAAAGCTTGTCAGGATGCTTTTGAATAAAGCGGCAATCTGGTTTGCACCAAATCAGAAACACCTTAAAGGAAGAAGTGAGCACAGATGCCAAAGATTGTGGTTTTTACTGATAAGGCACAATCAGCTCTGTCATAAAGGTAAAAGTTTCCCCTGTCCAGTCCAGTCCAGTCATGCCCAACTCTTGTTTCTTAGCTGAGGCAGTCAACATTGTCCAAAGACATTTCCATGGTCATATGGCCAGCATGATTATACGCTGAGGCACACTGAATGCTGTCACTTTCCCACCGAAGTGGTACCTATTTACCTATTCGCATTTGCAGGCTTTCAAACTGCTAGGTACGTAGGAGCTGGGGCAAGTAATGGGAGCCCACCCTCTTGAGCAGTGCTTGGGTCTCAGACTGTCAACATCCCAGCTGACAAACTCAGCATCTTTAACCGCTGACCCAATGCACCTCCTAGGCTCTGTCATACAATTTGCTTAATCAGTAAATAATATTGTAGCTTTAAATCATGTTTTATCTTTTTTGTGGCTTAACAGATTGTGAGAACAGGTCACAACTAGTAGCCTAGTTAACTCAAGTTAACTCAGTAGCCCAAAACCAGAAACTGATATTTAGTTAACTTTCTTGAATAGAAAGAAGACCTTGATTCAACATGTCATCTGGCCCTTACTCCAAAACTTAAAAAAAAAGGCTTTTGTCACAGATGTGATATCCCAACTGTTTTGACTGATTTCATACATCTTTTTAAGCCTAGTATGACTTTATTTGTTCACTGAATTATATAAACTCATACTTTGTGATTCATAAACCACAATTTATGCCTTAACACAGGTCTTCAAACTTGGCAACTTTAAGACTTGTGGACTTCAACTCCCCCAATTCTCAATAAGGGGAAGATAGCATCCAAGAATGGGTTAACACAGTCTGTACTCTGATTGGACTGAGTCTGTATA
>JAPKID020007289.1:0-10326 GCA_026931265.2 Tropidonophis doriae | reverse complement strand
GCTTATATTTATTGTTATGGTTTTGATAATTTTAATTCTACCTGTACACCGCCCCGAGTCCCTTCGGGGAGAGGGGGTGGTCTAGAAATCCAAATAAACAAATAAAAAACAAACAAACAAATAAATAAATAAATAAAAAATGTTTATTGAATTCTTAGGAAAAAGTTTTCCTAGTGTAATAAATTGTTAACTGTACTAATCAGTTGCATTTTACTTCTGCGTTATAGTATCTGATTCACATACATTTATCACATACATTGTTGTTCTGTCTCAAGCACTCTGATCAATTCTTTCCATAGCAAGAATGCTCATAACTCCTTTTATATTTCAAGATTAGCCTGCAGCTGGAGCACCCTGAAGATGCCTCCCAGTGCTCTGTTCCAGAAATAGTGGTTTCCCTAATTATTCCATTTTAAGATCTTCCATCTGGGCAGTCTGCATTACATGACACCAAACACTTCAGTTTTTTAAAATCTCCCTAGCATCAGTATTCACATTTGGGTTGGTCATTATTTTGTTTTATTGAATTCTTTTGTTCCTTAGATTCAGAATAACTTGTCTTCTCAGTTGTGGCGCAGAGTCATTAACTTGTGGGCGGCTGCATTTTGAACCAATAGCAATTTCCAGATGTTTTGAGAGGCAATTGTAAAATTAGAGTAAACTGCAGTAACCCAATTGGGTATAGATAAGAGCATGCCAACCCTTCTTGCTTCCCAGAACTGCTATTTTTCTCCTACTCTTATCTGCTCCCATCCCCTAAAAAAGTTCAGGCTGGCAGTATTTAACAGAGTAGCATTAACAAGCTTATGTTGTCCCACCTCAAACTGATGGATGAAATCACTCACAGTGATTTCACTCACAGTGATTTCTTATAGATTTTTAAGTAGCAAGGGGGAGACTCTTAAGCCCTAAGGAACCCCACAGCACAGTGCTCAAATTTCTTCTCCCACTGGTTTTTTACTGTGGGATTATGTGCCCTCAGGTTGGGGTTGATTCTTAGTGACCACATAGACAGATTTTCTGTAAGACTCTCGGTCCCTAATTGGTCCTTCTGATCTTCCAACAGTGCACACATCACTACTGCAATTAGTGTTTTTCTTTTTTATTGTTGCTAAATGTAATATTTCAAAAATGGGGGGAAATGTGCCGCAAAAATGGGGCGCAAAAGTGCATTTATCATGGTTTTTTTGCATGACACCCACCCACCCCCCGTCGGCTTCAATTTGCATGACACACACATACACACACCCCGTCCTCCTGGCAGAAGACTAGCCAAACAAACTAAAGCCAAAACAAAAGGAGAAATGTTTCCCCTTTTGCATTTGAATATCCAAGAAGGGACAGGAAAGGAGAAAGGGAAAGAAAAAGAAAAAGATGGGAAGAGAGCAAGGAAGAAAAAAAGAAGGAAAGACGGCAAGGAAGAAGAAAGGAGAACAAAAAGGGAACGAAGCAAGGAAAGTCCCGCCTTAGCACTTGGCCAGCAGCAGCCCTGCTGCCCTTTCACTATCCCATTGTCTCCTCCTCCTGACCTATCCTGGTGGTCTCCCATCCTATGGCTGAGGATGCTTTGGTTGCAGAGCTGGGTCTCATTGCATGAAGAGGGAGTGGGCCTTCCTCCGAGCACCAAACCATTGGTCTCCCTCCATGGTCCTGCCTTCTCAATTGGAGACAATGGATTCTCCCCAGCTCCACCTGGGTCACCACAGGTCTTCCTGACATGGGTGATGTCCAGCTGGCCACACCCACTCCAGCCATGCCCCCCCTCCCCCACAGGTCAAATGCATCCCTGAAGCGGTTCTCAATGAAGTTGAGTTTGACACTTCTGCTTTAGAATAAGAACAAAAACTAAAAAATAAACACAATAGTTCATTGAAATTTCTTATTTGCTGCAGATTAAACTGTGATATGTATATGTATTTTGATCACGAGTCAGTGTGTGTGAGCTTAATTCTAATGTTTTTCTTTAAAAAAATATGATTATATAATTTTCTGAATCTAGAGTGATTCTTTTTCTCATAGGCATGTTCTATGCAGTGAACATTTGCTGTTGTAAATGATTATGCAAAACATATTATTTTTGGCTTTGAAAGATGCACAAATAAATTAATTAATTATGCAGTCCTTTTTTCTCAATATGTGTTGAGGCAGATAAGAAACAACTTAGATTCAAGATGAGCCTTATTTCCATACATTTTTTAAACATTATATCTGACTGCTTGAAATGCAGTTGGGTTTTGGATGTTGGGTTTGGATTGGTTTATTTTATTTTTTTTAAATAATGTGCAGTTGAATGAGGTGTAAATGAAGAACTTTGTTTAAATGGATAAATGCATATTTTAATTGATATGTAATCTAATATAGGCATTCTTTGAAGCATAAATAATATCAACGATGTCTGCAGGATTTTGCTGCTTTCATCAAAATGACAAAAGCAGAACCAGACTGCAGACTCCACCATTTCTACATCTGTAGTTCTTCATAACAGTACAGCTTTCGTCATCCTTGCTCTTCCTTTATGCTGCCAGACCAAAGTCAAGTCGCTTAAATAAAATAACATCTGGTTATTTTTATTTTTAATATGATTCTGAAGCTATAACTTTATGAAAGTAATATCATCCTTAGTACTAGTTTGAAAAAACTCAACAAATCAGACTATATTTTTTCTAAGAATTTTTTATGGACATATCCCAAGCAATTACCAGGAGTTAAGTTTGACTTGAGGAACTAATGAAATATAAAAACCTGGTAAAGTGTTTGCAATGTTTATAATATGCTTGATTGATCCATGGAAAGAATTCTCTTGCACAAAGAAACAAACAGCGCTAACATCATGGACTCAGACAGTGTCAGTTTCACCATGTCATGCAAATTCCACCTTCCACAATCTTGTCTATTCTGACATTCTTGACCAAAATGAAATTCTAAAGTGGTCTGTGAAAATAGAGTTAGTTCAGCCACATGGCTCTATGCTGATTTTCCACAGAAGAGAAAGATGACAGAGACGGAAACAAGTGAGGGTGGTTCAGTTGTTCCTGAATCAGACTGGATTGACACCCACCATAATAATAACTGGTTTTTAAAAAAAAAGCCATTTCAGCAATGGGGAAAAGGTAGAAACGGGAAGTGTAACTTTTTGTGTCACTGGAGCTGATTGGTGAGGCTATAATGGTCTGGCACAAGAAAAGTCCAGAGCATGGTGTTAGTCAAATGATGTTATAGTTAAAATGTTTTGTGTGAATAAAGCAATTGAGTGGATAAAGAAAGGGAAGGATAGCAAAGCAATGTGACATTATTGAGTCAAGGTTTTTTTTAAAAAAATCATGGAAATATTTTTTTAACTTTCCTAGAACCCTGTTTTTATAACAGTCTAGTTTGAACTGTCTATAACTGTTTTAATTTGTTTCATTTTTGCTTGAAGTGACTGTAAAAGATAGTTCTTGACTTACAGTTGTAATAGACTTACAAACTTACGTAGTGATGGTCATAATGTGGATTACTCTGTGACTGGATCTGTTTTTATTATCTTTTTTGTGGCAGTTAAGTAAACATGATCATAAAATGAATGCTGCGGTTGTAAAGTGAATGCTGCAGTTATTATCTGAATCCATTGTTTACTATTGGGTGTTTTTACTAACACAAACTTTATGAACTGCTGTTATATGATGAGTGCCTGAAATGCCATCACAAATGCTACTATATAACACTGGTCATCAAAGTGTTATAATCAAAGATTGGTTGAAAAGCTTGAAAAGACACTGCTAAGTCGACCAAAGACAACTGAATTGATATTTAAGCTTGTTTCTGAACCAGACTTTAGTTCCGTGAACTGTTTCTGTTTGATTTAGTTGATTTCCATGTCACCACATTTAATAATTCTATGGAATTTTACAGTTATTTTTATATTTGTAAATTTGTAGTATGTTGTCCTGCATCCCCGTGATATAAATAGGATTTAAAAAGTAATAAGCTCATTAGTTTTTCTCTTCTAATTATAGAGCTTCCTTATGGTTGGGAAAAAATAGAAGACCCTCAGTATGGAACATACTATGTTGAGTAAGTTTTTTTATCTAATTGCTGAGTCTAGATTAATTGAATAACCAAATCCATCACCAAAGTAGATACAGTAAGGTAACTAAGTAATTTAGAAATAACAAAATTGATGAACTGATAATCCTAACAAAACTTTAGTTCTTTTATTTGGTTTATCAATCTGTGTTCTTGGTTATTGTTTATAGTCCCACCCAAAAGTATGATAGATGAAGAAGTAAATATTATTTTGCTTTTTATATTAAGCTTGATCCAAATGTTTTTTTATTCCCCATATAAAATAATAATGACTTAATACCCAATTTTTATAACTGATTATCAGATAATTATTCTCGTGACTTTTTATTATCTATATCAACATATAGATAATAGGCAGCACTTCTAATTTTTCCCTCTTCCCAAATTAAGGTTAAATTTAGATTTTGTCCTAAATTCATTCACTTGTTTGAATTGAAATCTCAGTTAGTTGATCATTAGAAACAATTGGATCCTTTGTATTCATTTGATTCTTCTGATTCTTTGTATTCAAATGGAAGTATGCTACTAGCTATTGGAAAACCTGGGTTTTTCAGATTAATTATGCAAGTATTAAAATATTGAAAGTTTAGCACTTAGTGAAATGAAGTTCTGCTGGATTTTTGGTAAGAACATCTGCCTCTTGGAAAGTTGAAAGAATGGACAGCAATATCCAATTATGCAGAAAAAAAGGACCTTTTCCGTAAATATTTGTAATTCCATTTGCACTACCATTTTGTGTACTTTGCAGTCACATCAACCAGAAAACTCAATTTGAAAATCCAGTTTTGGAAGCCAAACGGAAAAAACAGCTAGGACAGACTGATGGAAGCTTGTCAAATCCAGGTGCCGTTTTCAGTGGCTTACTGTTAAAACCTGAAATGTATTTGTTAAGAATATATACAGTCATCATAATCTCACAATGTCTCTTTATGCTAGCTTTCTGTAAACAATTAAGCTAATATTTGTACTGTTATAAACATGAATCTGAAATAATTCCTGACATTTATATTTTTATGATTTTAAAATATTGTTTTTTATGCCAACTTAATAGCATAAATAATTTTTCATTCTAAGTAGTACAACAATATTTTTAAAATGGCAGAGTATTTTTTTTTAAAAAGGTTTTGGACATTTTTCATAGTTAATCAGATAAGCAAAATATCCCAACTAAGTATCTTTAAAGTTTTTCTCTCTGTGAAAGAAGTGAGAACATAATACTTTTAATGATGAAAATGGATAGATGGGTGGGTAAGTGGGTGAGTGGGTGGATGACGGGTGGATATGGCCCAGCATTAGCTGTTTATAAATAGTTATTTAACAGAACAGAATAATATAGACCTATCCGTGTTTTATAATGCTATGCATCTGACATTTCAAAATAGTTTATCACTACAATATCAATTGCCTTATTCTGCACTCCCAGTTTTTGAGTAGACATGCCTAAAAGCATTTTCTTTATGTGCAGAACAAGCAAAACCTTTCTTCACTCGAGATCCATCCCAGTTGATAGGGACACTAATACGAACATCACTGAAGAAAAGTACTATGGGATTTGGATTCACAATAATTGGCGGGGACAGACCAGATGAATTTCTACAGGTGAAGAATGTGTTAAAGGATGGACCTGCTGCACAAGATGGCAAAATTTCATCAGGTAAATGAGGTGTTACAATTTATAGTGTAGTTGGATCACAAAAGAGTTTGGTACTTTAGATATTCCGGAACAATTTATTATTTCTTTCCCAATTAAAATTCATTTATTTATTACTAAAATTTCTATGGACCACCCATCTTAAGCTCTTAGCTCTGGGCAGCTAGAAATTTAGAAATACCAAAATTCAATAATGGAACAACTATTATAAATACAAAATGCAAAGTTAAGGCTTCTCATAGAGCATGTAGAGCAGTGGTTCTCAACCTTCCCAATGCTGCAACCCTTTAATACAGTTCCTCATATTGTGGTGACCCCCAACCATAAAATTATTTTCGTTGCTACTTCATAACTGTAATTTTGCTACTATTATGAATTGTTAAGCCTGATTCACTTAACAACAGTGTTACTAACTTAACTTGACAGATGTGGCGAGAGAAATGGTAAAATGGGGCAAAACCCACAGCAAACTTTTCACTTAGCAACATAAATGTTGGGCTCAAGTGTGGGTTGGTAAGTTGAGGACTACCTGTATGTTAGGCTTGAACAAAAATAGGCCAAGATGAGAATGGTCTCCATATGTCCCTATTCCAGCAGGGCAATGTTTGTTTCTTAAGGAAGGCAGAGAAATCCCCTCTGGAACTCTTACCAGCAGAGCAGCTCAATCAGTCTGCCAGCTGTCAGTCTTTCAAGGGTGTCAGAGGGCAGCGCCCAACCCCAGACTCCCTTCGCTGCTCCCAGGAAGCTGCGGGCTGGCCCATAAGGGCAAGGCACCCACCGGGTTGTTAGAGAGCGAAGCTGACTGTCACTCGACGCGCTGCCCGGCTCGTTCACCTGCCTGGCTTTCCTGCCTCCTTACCAGGCCCAGGAAAGCAGCACAAAGAGCAACTGAAATGCACCACTTAAGTGCCTGCTGGGAAGCAGCCGCTGCCAGCTTTCCTGCCCCAAGGCTGCCACCTGCCTGGTTTCTTTGCCCGTTGCCATCGGCCCCCTTTACAACCTGCTGAAGGGTGAGCAGCGCCAAGTTTCCAGGCGGCCACATCCTCCCCAGCATCGTCCCTGAGGATTTCCGCTTCTTGAGCTCCCACCTCTTCTTCCAACCAGGCAAAGTAGACCAGCTTCTTTGCGCTCCTTGCCGCCATATATCTACTACACCCAAGGGCCGCTGCTACAGTGACTGACTAATCCCACAGCCAATTGCATCTTGGCAGGTGAAAGGAGCACCTTAAAACCACACTTCGAGAAAGCACCGGACACCAGCTGTTTATGGTGCGGAGGCTGTCGCTGCAAAACGCCTCCCTTTCCACACAAAGGTTCGCAAATGCTCCTGTTGGCTAACATCAGGTGAATTAATTTCCCTCTCCGGTTGTTGACTCTAACCCCTAGAGATCTTAGGCAACCCCTGTGAAAGAGTTGTTCGACCCCCAAAGGGTCGAACTGGTTGAGAACCACTGATGTAGAGGATACTTCAGTCGTGCCAACAGATGACTTTACCCAGTGTCTTTGTGTAGGTGTTAAATAGGAGTGTAGAGAGCATTAAAGCCTGATGCATTTAGCAGAGATCTAGGTGCATCATAGATTAACAATTTTTCAATCAAAGCACTTACAGAAAGTATTACTTACAGAATACATCCACAATCTGAGGGCGATGGAATTGAAACTTGGCTAATTTTATAAAACATTTTATGATATAAAAATGATCATAAAACATTTTTTGAGATCATACAATATGTCATAAAACACTTCCTGAAAAGTTTTAAGATCTTTTCAAGTTCATTAAAAGTTCTGGCATTGTTGAAGGCATTAAGGAATCTAGTAAGAAAATCTATGTATCTGAAACTATGACCCAGGGGTCATGGGTTGTATAGTCTAGCAATATATTTGAATAAAAAAGTCATATATAATTTAGACTTCAGTAAATTAGCACATGAGTCTTATCCTAACATTCTGTTTTTCGTTTAGGAAGTACATAAACAATCTCAAAGTCCAATGAAAATAAGTATTTAGATGTCAGGTCTTAATAAATATAACTTAAGTTCAAGGCAAAATTCAGAGAAAATGGTAGAATCAGATGCAATATTGTATCATTATTGTTCTAAATTTTGGTTGGGAGATGCCCAAAGTTTGTTGTAAGATGGGTGGCTATATAAATGTTTTAAATAAATAAATAAATGTTAATAATTCTCCACAATGAGGTTACTAAGATTATTTTAATATATGTAAATATATTTGTGTTAATACTTTATTCATTTTTAATAGGTGATGTCATTGTAGATATAAATGGTACATGTGTCCTTGGCCATACCCATGCTGATGTTGTCCAGATGTTTCAATTAGTTCTCGTCAATCAGTATGTGAATATGACGTTGTGTCGTGGATATCCTCTGCCTGATGAAAGTGAAGATCCTGTTGTAGATATTGTTACAGCCACTCCTGTCTTAAATGGCCAACCAGTTACACAAGGAGATACCTGTATACTCAGTCAGGATTTAATCCCAGGAACAGTGGTTTTGGATCACAGTAGTAAAACTGGACATATATTAGTCAATGGACGCCTGAACGGTCCTTCAACAATAGACTTTGGAGAAGAAAGGGCTTCTTCAGGATGTTCTCAAACAGAAATGGTCACAATTCCTCTGATCAAGGGACCTAAAGGTTTTGGATTTGCAATAGCTGATAGCCCTGCAGGACAAAAGGTGAAGATGATTTTAGACAGCCAGTGGTGTCATGGACTTCAGAAAGGGGATGTAATTAAAGAGATTTATCATCAGAATGTACAGAATTTAACACACATCCAGGTAGTAGAAGTACTGAAGCAGTTCCCAGTTGGAGCAGAGGTGCCACTGCTTATCCTAAGAGGAGGTATGTAAATGAATTTGCTATAACTTAAAATGCCTGTGTTGCTTTCAAACACAATGTAGTACTTCTATCTAGTGACATTGACAACAAAATGCAATGATGCCATAATGATGGCATATGAACACTGATAGATCATGCAAATTCTGTGATTATTATTTTTTGCATCAGAACATTTGATGCAAATATGTATTTGTGGCATTTTGGAATTATGACAAAATGCACATATGATCTTATTGTGATTGCCCATATTGCTACTCTTAAGTTTGTATTTCTACATCCATGGTAAAAGAAGTGATGTAAAAAGCATCTTCCCATCTCTTCTCTATGAATCTCTCAGAAGATGCTATGAGTGTTTCTAAAGGTCAAGTATCTATACATTTCACGAAAGGCAAAATTATTTTCCATTTATATTTGATTGGCAAAATTTTCATAGGAACATACATATGTAAAATTTGTATACCTGAGTGGTGCCATGTAAAGACCTCACTTGTAGTTTGTTGATTGTCTCTTCATTTGTCTTAGTCCACTGTCTTTTTTATGTATATGGCTTTTTATTGTTATTTTGACTTCTTAATCTCATGTCAGTAAGGGTCAGTTAACCAATGTAAAATATCATATAAGCTTGCTTTCCTTTATGGGCTTGATATTAATATTGACTTTATTACATAGAGTTATATACAGTTATATTTGTGACAATTGTATTTTGAAATGGCAGTAGATACTGTTAGCAAAGTGCATTCAAATACAAATTGATTATCGCTGACATGGTTAAATTGTACAAATCTACTGCCAAACATTGCTGGGTTTATATGTTGTTGAGGATAATGTAGAAGTGTAATGGTAGAAAGTGTTTGCTTATTATTCAATAAGTCACTTTCATGCATTTTTTTAAAATACATTTTGGTTATTAGTTATCATTGAGCATTCTATTTGTACTAAAACTGTGAACTTCTCATGTAATGTAGTACAGTAGCTGTTATACTCCCCATTTATGATCTATTGATCTAATTAAAATATAACAATGAATTGGAAAATGCCATGTTATTGATATTTTTATGTTGGTGATAAACTGATTCTTCTCATTGTCCTTGGAAAAATACGGAAGTTTGCCATTAATTGCAAATAATCTCTTGATGCAAATAAATTCATTTTTAAATATTGAGGAAATTGGTAGAATGGTAATGGGCCAATACAAAATAGTTCCTGTGACATCTTAAAATTAAAAACAATATTTTAAACATTGGAATTGGGGAGGGGCTGCTTTGAATTGGGTTTGATTTGATTTAGTTTGGGTTATTGAATATTTTTTTTGCATGGTAATTTATGTGAGTGTGTATATGTATGTAAAAATTGCTGTCCTTTCAAGTGCCATTAAGACATGTTATCACAGATTTATGAGGGAAATCTACATTGCCAGGTGAGTCCCCTTGCTTAGAATTTTAGCTTGGTACTGAGATTGGTGGACAATTCATAAATCTTTTTTACCTAATCACAATGAGGGTTTTTTCATACTAGAATAATTAGCACAGTTTTTATGATTATCATTCATATATATATATTTTAAAAGCAGTCTCAGAATATATTATACACGAATGAATGAATGAATGTACAAGGGCAGATAACATTGTAACTTATTTAATATTCATTCACTAAAACCTTTTCAAGGCACATACTGTATATTCCGGCGTATAAGACGACTTTTGAAACCCAAAAAGGTCAACCAAAAATCGGGGGTCGTCTTATACGCCGAG
>JAPKID020007288.1:0-10326 GCA_026931265.2 Tropidonophis doriae | reverse complement strand
TTCCTGCCTAGGCAGGGAGTTGGACTAGAAGACCTCCAAGGTCCCTTCCAACTCTGCTATTGTATTGTATTGTATTGCATAGTATAAGACACTATAGCTTTTCTTGGGCCTATTAAAAAGTTTGACTTTCCATGCCATTTTCATTTGCAGGACCATCCAAATAGGGAAGAAGGATACAGCAACAAAAGGAAACTGAACTTTCCTAGCTGGATTGCTCTCAGTTAAGAGACTGCAAGTGTACAGAGTCACATTTTATTTTATTTGGTAGCTATGAAAATTCTAGAAGCATCTGGTATGTTATTGAATCATCCTCTACTCATCTGCCATGCCTTCCACATTTCACCTGAACATCAAGCCTCATTACCACAGCATTAACATTTCTTCTTTCTCCTGCCTAGTAATCCCTGCCAAATAATGCTTGCCTATTAATCTAAATACTAAAAATGTTAAATCGTTTCTAACTAGTTAGAGAAATGACTTGAAAAATAAACCTGTGGCCCCAAATAGGGTTTGTATCCATTTCATATTCATGGAATATGAATGAATGAATGAATTAAAGCATTTCACAATAGCCGAAGAGCATTTTGATATGTATACATTAATAAATGGTTAGTAGATTAATAACAGACACCCTCTCCCTCCAACTCTCATCCTACTCCCTCCTTCCACATCTTTTAGTTAGGGTTGAGAATTGTATTTTTATAATATTTTATTTGCATTATATATGGGTTTTGTATAGTTTTATCCTTTTTAACATTATAAGCAACCCAGTTACCCTGTGGTAAGATGGGGCAGGAGGCAATACATTTAATAAATAAAAGAAATAATAAATTAACCTTAAATAAGATTTCAGTTGGCCAATAATCTTATCACATCTAACCATGATTGACAGCAATAATTTTAATTATTATTCAGAAAATAACCAAAACTATCATTTTAAATACAGATAGAAAACCTTAATGGCAAACTAACTTGCTACAAAAAATGCAAACATACCTGAGCTACATCAACAAATTTCCTATGTTTTTCCAACAAAATTTTGGTTTCTTGGGCATCATCTCCCAAACGGGTATGAGTCTTCAGCAGTGCATCTAATAATTCATTTAACCATTCTATTGCCTACAGAAATGAGCAGAATGAGATTGTAAAATAAAAGGGGAGACATAGAATACATCTGTCAAATTTGTACAAAATATACAGCTACCCAAAACTACCCAACATTTTATCAGTTCACTTAATCTGTCTGACAGCTCTCTTTTAGGTAACAGCTGCCTAAACCATCAGTCTCACCTGAGCAGCATCCTCTTCACACTTAAATAGCTGAACCATCTGAAGCATCTTTAATCGTCGCACATCTACCATATCCTCACATCTGTGAAAGACAAAACATAAAACTCTACCAGAAAGGTCAACTCTGCTTATAAAAAAAATTATCCACGAGCAATTCTTATTTTTAAATATAGCAATGGAATTTGGAAAATGTCTAAATGTAACATTTTACAAGAGTAAGAATAACACTTTAAGAATACCCAAAATCTGATAAATCTTACAACTTTAATTAATCTTAAATACCCACAGTGATAGGCCCAGTGGAAACTTCAGCTACCGTATACACCTTTGAAGCTGTTTATGATATAGATATACCATGGAAGTTCTATTCTTATATTTTATACCAGTGGCTTTATTGAACAGCATTATGGCTTACGGCTGTACAATGTTAGATTATTGCTACAATTACATACAGTTCTAAATTATGCCTTAATATTGTGTGAACAAGCTTGTGCCCATACTCTCCTTCCTTAGAAAATAACAGTGGGATTGGAATATTTTGTTCCCAGTTCTCAACCAAATTTTCTCAAAACTAAGTTAAAAAAAGACAGAATCATAACATAACAGCACAGTAAGCTAAGTTCAGATGTTAATAAACCATTCCAGCAAGATAAATTAGAAAAGTAATGAGAAAAAGGTAGAACTGTGTGTATCCTCTGAAAGGGGTATTCTATCCAAATGCACAACAAGCACTTCCCATGAACAATGAAAGCAGTCATTTATAGCACAGCTATTTAACTAAATGCTCATGCCCAACTGCATACGTACTGCCTCATGTTTGTCTGTCTGTCTTTCTGTCATCTTACCTAATGGTTGCTCATGACCTCTTCTGCTTGCTTGTTTTACCTCCAAGCAGTTTTCTCAAACTTGGTACCTCATGTCACATCCAAGCACAGTCTAGGACAGGTAAGAACTGGAATGAAAACCTTTGGGGATTGTAGTCTACTGGAAGATGAGCCCAGTGCATTAGGAAAAGGAGTGTCCTATGAAGGGACGACATTCCTTCAAAGTAAGTATATTCCAAACCTTGAGCAGAAAAGATGGCATGGAAAAGCCATCGTTACAGGCCTTTCTTAAAGAGTAGCTAAAAGCAGCTGACTCCCAATGGATAGCAGCAAATTATGTCTTCGTTGCTAAGCAAGCCATATAATGGGAGATTTAAACAAAAAACCCGTACAAAAATGATAACCTAACATCAAACCCAACTAAGGAGAAATTTCCTAATGGTGAGAGCAATCAACCAATGGAATAGTGTGGCTACTTCATCACTAAAACCTTTCAAAAAGAGCCTGGACAACCGTTTATCTGAAATGGTATAGGCTCTCTTGCTCAAGCAGGGGGTTGGACTAGAAGACCCCTAAGATCCCTTCCAACTCTATTATTCTATGGTCTGTTTGTTATGTTTGTAGTTTTAAACCTGTATCTGAGTTCAAAACTGTTTTTTTTAATTTTTAAGTATAACACTCTATTCAACAAACATTGCTAACATTCCTTAAAAATGTTGAATATCAGGAGGATTTAATATTTTCTTTAAATAAATATTGCAGCAGCTACTAAATTATCAGGAAAATTAAAATAATTTCTTAGCAAATGTAAACTCATACATAATTTAGAAAATGGAACAATATGTAATGGAACATTAAACATTTCCAAATGATACCAAAGCCATTAGTTACCAATTAATCTTAAAAGCAATTTTTCCGCAATATTTAAAGAAACTACTAAATTATAACTTGCATTAAGAGAAGTTAAAGTAAGTGCTGCACAATACTGAAAGTAACAAACATGTCTGAATTTATGAAACTGTATAAGAAAACAATGGAAACAAGCTAATCATAGAACCAGTTTTTATAATTAACTAATTTTGTTGAATGTCAAGTTTAAACAAAAATTTTATTTATAAATTTTGGGATTCATACATTGCAGAAGAAAGAAACACACAGGGTACAAACCTATGCACCAGTGGTGGGATTCAAATTTTTTTTACTACCGGTTCTGTGGGTGTGGCAGGGTAAGGATACTGTAAAATCTCCATTCCCTCCTCACTCCAAAATCCCCATTCCCTCCCAATCAGCTGGGACTCGGGAGGCAGAGAATAGATGGAGGAGGGGCCAGTCAGAGGTGGTATTTACCAGTTCTCCCAACTACTCAAACTTTCCGCTACCGGTTCTCCAGAACTGGTCAGAACCTGAATATCACCTCTGCTATGCACACTTAGGTTTGCATTTTGATTATTTTTCATATTTTCATTTGTTTGAAAAATAAGGTGCCATTTAAAAAGAAGTTAACAGTAGTTTTAAAGTGAAGTCATTAGGAAAGAGAAGTTCTTAGGAGTCCAACATCACCACGAATACCTTTGCTTCCTGAGCTGCATGTCTTCCATTACCCCCTGGATATGATCAACATTCTCTTTGTTTTCCCCTGTTACATCTTTTCCATAAGCCCACGAAGCTTGGTTAGATATCTGATCAAGGAGACCTTGACCTTTTTCACGCAATCCTTGGAGGCCCAGGTCTATAGGGATAATGAACACAATTTTATTTTGTATACAATGCAAGATGAACTGTTCTCTTAAATCCCCAATTCCGTTTCTGTCCACGTGCAAGTTAGATGCTGTTGTCTCACTGTCACATTCCCACTTAACTAACTGAATTCTAAAAGGGTACATTCTGTAAGCACATCCTTCAAATGTTGACAGTTAACTATGTATCAACTGGTAAGAAGGATGGTTAATTCTTCAGCAGTACAGACACATGCAGCCTGTTTTTTTTAGAACACAAATTGATTTATGTCAGGCTTGATGGTGTTTACTGTAAGTGAGGTATTGCTCTTGCTGAAAATCCAGATTCAATTTTTGGTACAATCAAACAAAAAGAAACAGCTAGGTTGAGATTGTTGACCAAGACCTATATTACTGCCCAAGATCTAGGAGAGATACTACCAGCCCATTTGGTGGGCACAAATGACCAATGTCCTGATTCACCCTAATGCAATTTTGTCTTTATTATGGTCCCTCCCCACATATGTATGTTAAATGAGAGATTGTCTTCCCATTTATTGTTTGTCCTTAATCGGTTTGTTGTTTATTCTGCCCAACACCCTTTCAGTAACAGTTATTAAAACAACAGATGTGGGTTAAAATTGAATTCTTTTAAATACACAATTAAGAGGCTCACTTGGAGACTAACTGCTTTTGGGAGATCAGTAGGGCAAATCTATTTCATATGACTCTGTGAGTTATACGCCATCTTGATCTGTTAGTTGTGTAACAGATGATCCTGCAATTAAACTAGGAAGTTAGTCTAATGAAGTGGCTTTGACCTTGTCAGCCATCAGTGCTGGGTTATGACTGGTACGTCCTGGTATGGGCGTACCAGTGCCTGCCAGGAGCACCAGGTACCGTTTGGTACAGTGCTCCAGAGGGCCCATCCACCTGCTCGCACTCTTTACCAGTATTTGAGGTTTTCAGGGCTTCTGTGCATGGAGCATACAGTGCCTGCGCAATGCTCCGTCGAGCAGCTGCAGTGTCACGGAGGCATTGCGGGCGGTAAGTATGCATGCGTGCGCTGCGCGTGTGTGCATGCATACTGAGCGCATTCATGTGGTGGACGCCCAGCCTTGTTGCACCGTACCAGTTGCAATAGGATCCAGAATCCACCACTGTTAGCCATGCATAGGTTTTGGAAGCCTGCATGTTTGGATTTCCATAGGAGCTGGAACCTCAAAAGGCACAGATTTCTAGTTCCTATTGAACTCTATTCACAAAATATGAATATGGCGGTCAATGCATATTAGTGAATATCATTCCACAATGAGGTATATTTTTAAAGCGTTTTCTTTCTGGCTCTCTTTATGAGCCAGTCAAGAGAATCTACCCACAGCCTGTTCCAGCTTTCCATTCAATGTGCTTGTTAGGCTTATATGAAAAAGTAGGCAATTTAATCCAATACTTATTCTGCAAATTAAAAACATTCACCGTAGCGTAGTTGGCCATTTAATCTTGTTTTTCCTTACCAACACTTTTTAATTTCTCTTCAAGTAGCTTTAAAGTTTGCTGAATTGACGCTCCATCAGCTGGGGCTACATCAACACACAGCATTCCGAGTAATCCATCTAGTTGCTGAGACAACTGAAAAGAGCCAACCCCAAAGTCAGCAAGTTATTTTTATGATTTTAAGTCTTCCTCCTTAAAGAGATTTGTTGCATGAATGTCAGACAGAACTGTGACTAGCTCAATTACGAAAGAGACAGAGCTAGGACACAGGGCTGGTCAAAGAAGATGGTCTAAACAATAGAGCATAGCAACGGTGTCTGTGCAAGCAGCTGCAAAGGAAAGCTCTGGTTTCCAGCCCTTTCAGCTGCTGCTGCTTCATCCAACCCAAAGTGCCCAGGAAGAATCTAAATAACGTTGAGAAAAGTAAAATATTTCACTCAGGTTTAAACAGCAACATCTGCACTGATTCAAATGCCCCTCATGGTTTTTTTCCCCTCACTGATTTCATTTGCATACAGAGTAGGATTGTGAGTCACCATACACCAGTAACTAAATTGTCAAAATTCATCCCCCAGAATGGCCTCTGAAACACTGCCTGCCAAGAAGGATCAGGGGCCCTCCAAATCAATTTTCTAAAAGCAGGTGGTAACTCTTAATTTCTTCACATACTCTGCAATTTTCTCAAGAACCGTATGCCGAAAGGAATCCAAACAAAAGGACAAATAGTTCCTGAGTTTATGTCATTGGCTTCGCTTGGAGTTCGTGTCTAGAAAAATCCAACTGATATTATTATAGCAGAGATTTATGTAATTTGCTCATCTGCGCCATCTTTGCTTCTCTAGCTTCTTGGTGGAAGAATTACAACAAACATGGAAAGGGAATTCCTGTCTAGTTAATGTGTACATAATATAGAGAAACGGACACTCTTCTTTAAACTGCCTCCATTAATTAACAGCAGACTTCCAAATCAGCCCTGATACTTCCTTGTTCTCATTTATTTTAAGACTTTTTCCATGCTCATTGGAAGTACTTGAGCAAAATTAGTCCTAAATATAATCGACTTATCTACTGACCTTCTGCAAATGGCATTTGCATGAAGCAAAACGTACAAAGTGCATATTTTACTTACATCTTGAGCAACGCCATGAAATTCAAGGGCTGCTTGTAGCAGATTCTGCCTAAACTCCAACTGGCTGGCCTGCCGATAACAAACATCGCTCAACTGCTGTTGCAATGCTTTTAGTTCTACAAGATCTTCTTCATCCCCAGCATTCAGTAAAGCTGCAATCTGTTGATTCAGTTCCACGTACACCGCAAACCATTCCTGCAAAATCAGTCATCAAGGTATTATCACCATTACTGATAATTTTGCCATATTGTTTTCAAAAGCACAGGTACAATTGCTATTCAGCAAACCTCAGCTTACTGAAATATTGAGCAAGGTTGTGCATATCCCTATTTAACCATGTTATGTTAAAAATGGTATGCAAATCTTCTGAAACTCAACATTACATCCACCTTTCATTTTGTTTTCAGCATAGTAAAATGATTCTATTATTTAGTCAATTTCAGAAGCTGGAAGCAATTTTCAAGAACATTTTTTTCCCAAATTGTTCTTTATCTTATTCATATAAAGAACTCTTTCATTTTCCCCAACTGTAATATTCTGTCCTTTGATTTGCCCAAATCTGTTTTTTTAAGAACAACAACACTGATTTGCACTATTTAACACTTCGCAAAATGTATTTGGCTGCTCATCTATTTGTTCCCTTGATCATACAATTCTTCCCTCTCTATGCCTCTCTTTTTCCTTAGCCTAGATTTATTAAACAATTTCCTAGTTTTTCTTTACTTGCCCCCGCCCCCCGCAATCCTCTAGTTGATACATTGGAAGTGTGTTCCATTCTTAAAAGCACAGGAGACGCAAAGCACAGGAGACATAATGCAAAGCACCTGCAATATTTGATATGAAGTTACATGCTAGTAAAAATGCAAATGTGCAGGGAAAGAGGGGCAAGGAAAGACAGCTGGCTAAACAGAGACACTGGGACATATAACAAAGAGTGGGACAAAAGCACTGAGAAATAGGGACAGAGGCAGAGGGGATTGGAGGTGGCAGGCAGAGAAACAAATGCAATAGAGCGGCGCTGCTAATCTCCCGCGGGCCATATGTGTCACGCACTGGCCATGTCCACGCCCCATTTAGCGAAGGGGAAAAAAAATCCCAATACATCACATGACACCACTGTGACAACGTGAGTTTGACACCCCTGCTATAGAGGAATGGACAGAGAGAACTATTTCCTCACTACTGGCTGATAAGTTCATCCAGAAAATTGTTGAAGCATATAAAGCTATCCTGTTATTTTAGCACAAAGATCACTGGTTGATTATAGAATGCGCTATCTGTTGAGGGAAGGACAAATAGGTGAACAGAATTGGCTTGTCATTCCTATTCAAATAGTTAAAGCCAGCAGCTCAATGGTATTGAATGGAAGGAATCTTCCTGTTCCCAAGTCAACTGGAAAGAATGGGAAACTAGTACAAATAATTCCTTGGGAGGAATAATTATTCTTTGCCCAAAACCAGCAGGAATAAATGAAACTTCCCCCACCTCTAGAGCCCAAGAGATTAGAGGGTCCTTGGTAGGCAATGATTTATTTTCAGTCTCAGAGGCACAGTCATCCCTTTTTCCAACTATAGCATACTATTATGACACTAGATCTAATCATTTACATGATCAGTAGCTTGTTCTAGAAGAAAATGTGTCCTGTTTGCCAATGCATAAATCACTGTCTAAAATTCACTAGAAAAGAAGGCCACTAGAAATATCACATACAATAAATGACATATAAAAATCATTACACAGTAACTTCCTTGGGAAAATGAAAACTCACGCTGTGTTGACTTTCAATCTCTTCATGCTTCTGTTGCAAAGCTTGTGAAGCTCTAATTGAATCACCAATTCCCCACTGGGTTCTAAGCTGTTCCGAACCTGGCCCTTCGAGCCAATTCACTACCTATTTAAATCAAAAAGCAGCATGTTTGTCATCACATATAATTTTAAACCAATACAGGGCAGTTGGGTTTTAAAGGCTTTCTATAATCTTAAACCAGCCTTTCCTAATACAGTGCACAGTACATACATAAATACCAACCTTATTTCCAGAAGAAAAATAATGACTGGAAAGGTCAGGGTTGGTACAAAATCAAGGGACTAAACAATTTGATCCCATTTTTTAAATGCATGTTTTCTTTGTGAACCTTAACAACGTCACAGTCTCATGTCAGAAACAGCATAAGGAAAGGAGTCACACTTCTCATTTTCAACGTATACTTACTTATATTGACAAGTAAAATGCGATGCCTTTTTCTTTCTAGTGAAAGGTAAATTGTTCTAATTTGTGGAATTATGTTATCTAGATAAATTTCCTTTAAAAGAACCCTTAGCATAATTACTTTACATATTATAACAAAGTAACACTAGAACAGCATTTGTCAAAAACTGTGTAGAAACCTGGGAATGTATCTTACACTGCCCTGGTACTTAAACATTTTTGACTTCTTGGTTTAACTGGGTTCTCTTTGTTATTTAATTTTAGGATGTTTGGAGAGATGATCACATTTCAGGTCATATTTATGCAGAAATATTGAAAATTCAGAAAGGTTGACAAAGTGAACTGTACATGGATAATAAAGATCCTTCCAGTCCAACTCATCTATTGTGAGCTAGTAGCTAAAGAAGGTCACGACTATTTAGGGCTAGCAAATGTGAAAATAAAGCTTTCAGACCCTTCCTTCTGGGCCACTTTCATGCTTATTTATCTCCCTTCCTAGCCCTTTTATTACTTCCAAGAGTTTTATAGTCTAAGATAATACATAGTGGTTATATGAATATGACAGTGTTAAGCATTATTCCATTATCCCAGGTATTCTTCCTACCTAACCTATAAAACATCAATTTCTGCATTATTCATATCAAAGTCAATATGGATATGTATTATCATATAATACTAAGTCAACTCACAGAATCCATTTGAAGGACAGTCCATTAAACTGTATTTGGGTACATATAAATCACTTATGAATGGCATGTGCGTATTAACATATGAAGCTCTTGGAAGCTTTTGCACCCACTTTTAGTCAGTTCATGTTTATTTATATTGGGAATTGAATACAAGGATCACTAGTCAATAAGCCAGCTTCAGAAATTATTTGCAGTCAATTTAAATCTTGCTAACTAAATTCCTGTTATAATAGAAAGTAACTAAAAATGTATCAATACCATCTTATAATCCATTTACTACATAGTGGTTGGAATGTGATAACAATGGTTTTAAATGAGGGACAAATGCAGTCACCATTCAATTGCAAGTGCATACCAATTTTTTTTTTACAAAAATGGAAGATAAACAAACTGTCGGTCACAAATATCTGTGAAAAAACTAGACAAATACTACAGTATATTTTTAGTCTTATTTGTAGTAATTCTCAATATGGCTAACTCATACAAGAACAAAGAAAATATCACAGGAACAGCTGCAGACAGCCCTCGGATGGCATCCATTTCTAACCAAAGTTATGAATTATCTAAGGGGGCTTCTTAGCCATCCAGGTCATGGTTGTCCAAAAGGTGCCTTTTCAAGAGGCAACTGGACTTTCTGGTTTTTCTTTAAAAAAGAAAAACTTTTGGACTGTTAGCCAAAAAGGCTTTGGCTAACAGCAGCCATTTTAATTGAAATCATCTATGGTAGTTTTTACAATTGTACCATAATGAGGTTACATTCAAGACTACATTAGGCTAGGGGGGAGGCAGCTGACCTCGCGGCGAAGTGGTGCGGACGAGCGGCAGCTCCGCCAAGTCCCACCAATTTCAAGCCCGGAGGCTCTACGAGGCTGAAAATCACCCTGTAAGGGTGATGAAGGTAGAGGGGATGCTTACGCTCCTCATCCAAGAAAGTCCAGTTGCCTCTTGAAAAGCACCTTTGGGACAGTTATGAAGG
>JAPKID020007287.1:0-10326 GCA_026931265.2 Tropidonophis doriae | reverse complement strand
GGCCCACCAGCAGCCCGCAGAGGTGGCAGCAGATTTGGACAGTGAAGAGTTGGGGAGGAACATGGGCCAGTCCTGAGTCTGGGGAGTGTCAGAGGGAGCCAGAGCCCTATGCCAGTTATCAGCCGTCTTCTGAGTCAGGCAGACAAACAGCTGGAGCCTGTTCTGAGTGTGCACATGCACAGTTTCCAGATGAAGGGAACAGTTAAAGAACAGGGGTTTACTTGGGAATAAAGCCACATGTGGACAATGAATGGCCTCTCTTAAAAGGAAATAAAAGAGAAGGGAAAGGGGAGTGGAGTTTGCAGGTGACAATTAGTTTGCTTAATTGGTTTGTGACTCTCCAAGTCTCCTTGCCAAGTTTTGCAGATATCCGCCTGTCAGCTCTCCAAGCCAGATAAGGTTTGTGATTGTAAATTGTAGGTCAGAACAGAGAGTTATTCCAACTCTGTGTATCAAATTAAGAAATCCTGTTTTCTTACCATTCAAGTTAGAGTATTTCACTTACATAGAGTAGCAAAATACTATGCTAAGGGTGTAAAAGAATGTCACCAAGCAGCAGATAATGTCCTTTAGAATGATTCACAACTTCTGAGGCTTCAAGACTATAAGCCAGAATTTTTGTAAGGTTTGTTCTAATCTTACAATTTGATGTGATCTAAAAAGCATGTGATAAAAAAATTTCAGTATTTTTTGGGGGAAGGGAGGATGGCAAGCTTTGGTTGGAAAGGAATATCAAATGCCCCAACTAATAGTATTTTATGCTCACACAAGGCCATTTGCAGCAAACAAACAAAACATCCCACTTCATAATAGCAGGACTCTCTTCATTTTGCAGTGTTGCTTTCAAGCAAAGGTTCACTTGTCCATCCAGTGAGACAAGGAATCCCGTCAAAGATTCCTTTGCAGATCTTGTACAATACCATTGAAAAAGGCATTGATGAAAGGAAATAAAAAATATCCTTTTACCTTTACCGAAAGGAATGAAAGTGTAATTTGGATGAGACCCATAAACAGTATTGTTTACATTGATGGCATAGTGCATTTGAAAAATACCAGTGCCACTTTATTTATACCAGATAGGCTGGCTCTGCAATTGAGTTTTATTGCCCATTTATCCTAGAAAGACTGGCTACAAACAGTTGTAAAAGAATAGAAAGGTTGTGAAAAGCAGTCTGGAACAGGTACCCTTTTTGAGCAATTCTGTATTGGAGTGACAAGAACCAGTACAGTTATTTTTTAAATTCTCAGTCTCTATAAGCGCAATATATTTAAAGTACATCACAAATGTTTAGATTCATTTTCAATAAATTCAAGTATAGAATTTATCTAGGCATGTTTCTTATTTCATTCAAATGAATTTTGGCAATTTACAGTTATACTATCTATTTGCAGCAGCCATTCCTCCCAGTTTACTCATTTCCTAAAGGAAATTGCAAGTTAATAGAAAAAGCAGCACTGGAACTGCCTCACATCCTATAGTTATTAATTAAGCAAAGTCTGGTTCAGTAATTCTGGGTACTAAAAAAAAAGAAAGACTGAAAAAATAGAGTTAAACAAAACCCAGGGCTTCTTGAAATGAGGTTTCAACTTCAGTAGTCATTCTGTAAACATTTATGTGTTAAAAAGTATGTCACTTTTGAAAAATGCGTACTTTGAATAATATCTGCAGTGGTAACAATTGATACATGCTCTCAGACACTGCACTGATAACACATTAAATTATTACTATTATTTAAAGATAGTTCTGCAGGACTGTGTCAGGAATTTTGATCTGTAGTTAATTAAGTTGATCTGTATGTAATTAGTAATCACATGCAAAAGGTTACAAACTTTGATGCAACTAATATGTAAGTCTTTCAGATGTTTTTGATAACTGTAAATCTTACAGGCTAATTATATTTGTTCCAGAGGGGGAAAATGTTAAGTGGTTGGCATGCTGAAGAAAAATACATAATTCCAGTTATTTTACAATGTCTCCCCCCCTCTTTTTTTTACATCAAACATTTTATTTAAAGGTAACAGGTTATCATTATACTGATTCTTAGAATCAGCTTCAACAAAAGATACTGACAAATTTTTCAAATGCGCCTGTACAATCTGAAGAAAAAAATAAATGTTAACATTCTGATAATGTAGAGATGGCAAATGTTTTATTAAGAAAATGAGAGTTCAAGCTGTCATCACTACAGAAGTCTCATACAACTTATAAACACAGCAAATGAAAAAATCCTTTGTCTGATGGAACAAAACACAGCTGCCATCTAGGTAACTAAGAGATAGGAGAAGCTGTTTAAGAAGTAACATTTTAAAAACAAAACAAATGGATTTCACATTTCACTCGGTTTCATGAAAAGGAAAAAGAAAGCCATTCTTCATTGTTTGATCACTAGCCGTTCAGATTTGCTTTAAGTGTAGTAGTATACCCATTATTTTTAATAAGGTTTGTCTAAAACAAGAAGAAATTTATTAAGGTTCCACTTGAAACAAATGAATGTTGAAGGTCAGCTAGTACATAAAACTTGCAACAGTGGCTTTGACAGGTTGTCTTTTAAAAATTAGATTTTAATCAGAAAGAACTTAAAACATGTCAAGAAGATTGCAGTAGTGTTTAACTAATTGCACACAAAAACTATTTAATTGTAGGTTTGCTATTGCTGAAAAATATTCTGTTTATTTTAATTTCCTTTTCAATGCACCTTAGATAAAGAAAGACATGAAAAAGCACTACCTGAAAACACTCAAAGTCTGATTTTTTAAAAACATTTCCTACATCTAAGAACAAATTCTGATTCTAAACCCATTGTGTCAGTCACTAATCTGGGCCTTCTGATCATTTTGGTGACTTTTCTTACCAAGAGTTGGGGATACAGTAATTGTATATATTTATGTATATAATTACTATACATAAATTCCCAAATGATTATGATGATATATTTTCCCCCATTATATTCTTATTTGTAATTTTTTATTTGATTATATTTGGTTTCTTTTATTGCGCAATACTCTGTACATGTATTTTTTTACTGTGTAATATTTTTATAATATTACTCCTTTGTAAACAAAACTTTTGGAATCAATAAACTTTAAGCATTTTTTATCCTTTATGGTATCCTTATACTGTGTGAATATACATCCCATTCCTTGATATTGAAGCCATGTATTGTTTTTCATCCAGTAGTGAGCACAGTGATGTATCAAATGCTATTAATAAATAGCAATTAAAAAAAAAACATGTTTGGGTATCTTGCTATAGTCCCTTTCAAACAACTGCTTAACTCCTCTGCTTTTTTCCAACCTCCAAATATATGTGCAAGTCTAAATGGAATCTGTACTTCAGTATATTTGCTTCAATATAAATATAGCTATTAGAATCTTTAGATGCTGGTTTTATTTACGTCGCAGTCCACAGACTGAGAACATTGCATTCAGATATAACTAACCTCTTGAAAATATGGGGATTATTAGAGATTGTATTTCATAGAATATCTGGCAACAGGGATATAAACATTTCAGGTGCCATATGTATCTCAAATCTTCACTCTTCTTCTTTTTCTGCATCCTCCCCAATATTCTTGATAGCCATTAGCAGTGGATGTGAATGACAAGAAGTAATAGAAGCTCAAGAGATCATTTCAGTGGGAGTATGATAGAGCTTTTAAATGCAGAAATGGCCTCCAAGAAAGATTGCTTTCAATTTTTCAGTTTACTAGGCCAAATTTCAAATAATGTATTTGGGGTGGGGAGAGCATTGTTTGCTTAGTGATGTGGTTGCTTTTCCCAATTAGAGTAATTAAGTAAAGACTACCTGTATAATTTGGATGATTGTAAATAAAGTTAAAATGAAGTATTTATTTTGATAAGCAAGAAACACATGTTCACCGATACTAGATGTCTAATAAACATACATTTCCAGTTCATCTTTACAAGGGAATAATAATTCTTACTTTCTGTCATTTTTGTAATAACATCAGAGATTTTACAGTACTTTAGTATCTCAAAGTGTTTCCAGTTACCATTGCTTAGTTTTAATATCTGACTACCTAGAATCTATAAAAAGGATATATAAAAAGGAACAGGAGATAAATGTTCCTATTTTCCCAGAGAAGAAGTATAGGCCATAGCTGAATAATTGAGTTTAAAATTGATCTGTATGAAACTAGTCTGTCTTGGAATTCAAGGGTTAAAACTACAAAAATAGCACTGGTTACAGATTGCAATGAAAATATGTCACTGCAAAACAAATTAGCAGTAAAAATGTAATAGAAACATACTTGTAACTAACAAATAAATGTACAGTATTAATGTCAGTTAAACACTGAAAATTTTACTGTGAAATATTATTTGACTAACATGGTCATTTTTTATAGTTTCATAGTCAAGTATAGCCATTGTGGAACAATTTTTCTGCAACCTGAAAATTAGTTTATTTATTTCATTCATACAACAAGCTTCAAACTAAAGTTTTTGGAATCTGTCATTCAAACAAATTCATGCACAATTTACAGTAAATGTATTAACACGATTTTCACTGTAAGATGATTGAATAAATGCATCTCACTCCAAACCTACTTAAATAATCTCACAATATGAATAACTCAGTAGTCTATTGCCTTTGAAAACACTTCAGACAATCCAAAACACTCTTCCTGCAGTACACTAGTTTATTATTGCTGTGAAGTATTTTATAAGCCTTTTTTTATTGACCACTCAAATCTCTCTTTAATTTACAATTTTGTATTTTTATGATTGAAACTTCTTCCCATCTCACCTGCTGGATTACATTTACTCAATTGTTTTGACTATTTTTATACCTATTCAGACATGACAATATTGTGAGTCGGGACAATTTTATACCTTTGTGGGACTAAAGGTGATAAAGAATTACCGGTACTAGCCAAATAGACCAATAACTGAGCACAATCAATCAAACTTGCTTTTCAACCAGTTACTAATAGTCTTCTACTGTCTCTTCAGGTATAGGTCTATATACAGATAACTTCATTCTTATTACACACACAAAAATAAGACATTGGAAGCAGAGCCTAGGTCGTGCTATGGTAGCAAGACTCCATTGCCTTCCAAAGTCCCAATTCTTGCAAGCTGACAATTCTGATCTGGGTTTCTTTGCCTAATCAAGAAAATTCCAGGAACTCAAAGGCATATGGCTCTTAAATATCTTTGGGTAAAACTATAAATACTAATAAACATAAATTTCCAGTTCATCTTTACATGGGAATCATAATTCTTACTTTTTGTCATTTTTGTAATAACATCAGAGATTATTATTTATATACGTGGAAGCATCTACTTGTTGTCTTGTACTAGTTTACTCAAAATAACATTTCAAATTGGATTTTTGTTTACCAAGTTAGCAAAAGTCCATTAACAGTTATCTCCTATTCATACATAATTTGGTTAGCTCACAATTAATATTCTTACTTTAATGAGCCGATAAAACTATGCACGGTCATGAACTAATCCTTTGTTAAAGTCACATAACCCCATTTTAAGAAATAGTTTACTTTTTTCACATTGAAAATTGTCTTTGGAAATTCCTTTGTTTCAGAATAGTTATGTTAGGTTCTATAGCATAATGTTTAGTCCCCTGCCCTGCTCTATCAACTGATAATATACTGCTATGTTATATTCATTTTCATGTTAGCTGTGGGTGCCATTTTTAATTTCAGTCTCACTTCATAATGAAATGCAGTTATGCTGTAAAATTAACCCACTAGCACCGCCCCAAGAGTTTGGAACGACTAGCACGCATGTGCGAGGGGAACCTTTACCTTTTACCTTTATTAAGAATTTGGCATGTTAAATGTATGTACTTGCCCACAGATTCTGCTTCAAAACAGGTAACCACTTAGCTCTCCTCATTTTCATAAAGATAGCACGGTATTTCAACATGCCAAATTCTTAATAAAGGTAAAAGGTAATGGTTCCCCTCGCACACACGTGCTAGTCGTTCCAGACTCTTGGGGCGGTGCTCATTTCCATTTCAAAGCCCAAGAGCAAGTGCTGTCCGATGGAATACTGTTATCTTCCCACCAAAGGTGGTCTCTGTTTTTCTACTTGCATTTTGTATGCTTTTGAACTGCTAATTTGGCAGAAGCTGGGACAAGTAATGGGAGCTGACTCCATTACTCAATACTAGGGATTTGAACCACCGAACTGCTGACCTTCCTGATCGACAAGCTCAGAGTCTTAGCCAATGAGCCACCTCATCTTAATACTATTGTTAATTTTTAATTCTGGTCTCAAAATCAGGTTCATGATACGTTGATTCACTCTTGTTGTTTTCTGCTCTTTTTGATTGGGTACAGTACTGAGCAATCAATGTGGCACTGACTCTTTTGAAAAATGATTTTTATGCTCTTGTTTTTGAATCTCTTTTATGAAATTATTAAACAGTTGTTTAAAAACCTAAATTGATTTTTTTTATATATTTATATGCTTGGAAGCATCTACTTGTTGTCTTGTACTAATTTACTCAAAATAACATTTCAAATTGGATTTTTGTTTACCAAAAATGAATACTATAGAATTGGAATCTTACTTGTTTTCATTTAGTATATCATGAGCAACTTGTACAGTATTATCATTTATAAGCTCGGGAAGGATAAACTCATCTCATATTTTTGATTGTTGCTATGTTGAATTCTGATTTATTTATTAACCAGTTCCCTTGAAGCAGATGGTTTCACTTTAAATTGCTACTGTGCTTTCAGGTTTTTAATAGGCTTGCCACAGAACAAAAAATATTTGTTGACAATGATCAGATGCCCTTATTTGGAGACAAAATATAATAATCCACAGCATGCAAGGAGATAGATTAGTGATTTCTAATGAGTCTCTGTTTTTGCTAGACTTATCTAGATTATATTTGACATCGTCAACTTTGCTAGATTTTACTTATAATGAAATGAAAATATGTAGATGTGAAACTGACATAAACATGTGAAGTATAAACTGACAGAAATCATTTCCATATGCTTGTGTTTTAAGATGATTCTGGAAAAGTACATTGCTAGAGAAAATTTAAAAAACTGATACATGATATGCGAACTTGATAGATACCAAGAAATGCAGTGATATTTTTTTGGGGGGGAGGGGGATTAATGAAGTTAACATATCCTTCAGAAAACCTGCAGTACAAATTCTTCTCTCCACGTTTTCCTTTTCCAATTGAAAATGCCGATTATGAATTAATAAGTCTATTTCTAAACCACATAGCTCATAGCGTTAAGGAGAAAGCTAGAAAGAGGGAAATAGATTTACACCAGTTAATTTGTAAAACTATGTTCAAACCTGGTGTGACTAAAGATACAACATTTATTCTCTTTGCTGTTGATCTGTTTATCTTCTTCAAGCTGATTTGAGAGTCAATAAAAATCTTACAGTGGATTAAACACACAAACTATTTTAGCAAAACTGAGTTAGAAAAAGTCTTAATATCATGTAACTCATCCCTAACATGATTCAATGCTGGATCAGTGATAGGCTAAACATATCGCGCAAAACCATTAACTACTCTGCTCTGGGGCTGTTCTAAAGTTAGTGAAATCATCTAAAAAAAGGAGTTAGAGATAAGACTGGTGAAAAGAGAAGTTCTCTAGTGTGGAATTGCCGATAGACTTATATACAGTAATACTTCTTTCCAGGACTGAGAGTCGACAGTGTCCAGGTCACACCTACAGTTGCTTGCTTGCAAATGGTGAAAGGGCTAGTGATATAAGGAAGTATTGGTTTCCAAATATTTGCATATATCTGCATGACATCTGAAGCACAACTACGTGGTCACTGAAATTTTTCAGAAGTTATTGGTCTAGGTGAGAATGAAAGATTTGAAAGACTAAAAAGATTTGAAAACTGAAAAGATAGGCGGAAAAATTAATAGAGAAATCTGAAAAGTGGGGGGGGGAGCCTGCAATCCTATAATCTCACGTAACTTTCTTCCATGGCAGCTTTTAGGCAAAAAGTTAAAGTTGAAATTTTAAGGCTATACCGTTGCATAGCTAAATTGAGACACTTAATTTCATGTTGTATGGGGCCACACCTCATTTGCTTCTTCAGTATACTTTGAATTTTTGTCAAATAGTCAAATAATGCAAATGTTATGGGAAGAAAATCAGATAACAGCCGTAAATATTGTTCCAGCTTCCCTGCATGACTGCTCCCCTTAGTCTGCCTTGACCACTGTTTCAGCAGACTTAAGGGACTGCCAAAATCCATACCATTAATTCTGGGTTAAAATGTATTTCCTTGTTATTTGCTAGTTTGTTTATAATGGTACTTTAAAAGACCAGAATTGTTCCATTAACTTTATTGTTAAGTACCTTGACTGCAATTCATATCAAATATTCCATCACCCTTTTTCCATCAAAGGTGACTCGCAGATTTCCTTTACCAAGTCACTAGCTGTACCTCATCTGACAACAATCTTTATCAATTGATTGCCCTCATTCAGTTCTTTAAACCGTAAATTTAAAGCATCCTTCAGTGTAATAACATTTAAAGCAGCCATAGCTAGCTCAAGTCAAATACTTAATTACATAAAGCCGGGCTTCTGCCTGCTTTATTACATTAAAACCTCACAAAAGATTGCTCACAGAGTATAAATATTACAGAATATCAAGCAGTGCTAGATTTCACACTGTAATAAAATCCTTAGCTGTTACTGTATTACAACTGCAAAAGCTTAAACTACAATTCTTTGCATACGTAATTGGCAAATGCATCTCATTAAACTCAGTGATACTTTCACATATAAAACATCTGCCAGAAAATCCACATGAAATTCATAGAGAAATATTAGATACAGCAGTTGTGCACAATGCATTTCATGGACTGCTAGATCAATCTTACCTAATTTGTAGATAGTTACATGTATGAAGTTACTTTGAGAAGGTAATTCTCAGAATCCCTATCAGATCTTGGCTTGGAATTCTGGAAACCTATAATCCCACTAGTTTTGGACAACCCTCCCCCTCTCCAAGTTAGACAAATTTAAAATAAATTACAAACTCAAAATGGTAAAGATTGGAATAGTAACATAGTAACTAATGCAGAAGTGGTATTCAGCCGGTTCTCTCTGGTTGTGAACCAGTAGCGGTGGCTGTGGGAGGCTCTACCCACCTGTTCCGACTTAATGCGTGAACACTGCACATGTGTAGAAGTGCACGCATACTCACATTTGTGAACCGGTAGGAAAGGTAAGTGAATCTCATCTCTGAACTAAGGTAAAGATAGAAGAAAAAGACCTAGGATTTGAATATCTCTCTCACTCACTCACTCACTCACTCACTCACTCCTCTCTCCTCTTCCCCTTTCTCTCCTCTTTCTTTTTCTCACACACAATTCTGTTCAGTACAGTAACCATTCTTCAGTGCCTAAATGACATCATTATCACTTAAGTAAAAACTACTAATAGAGCTGTGCCACAACACTGAAATTACTGCAGAGGATGGAGTTGTGTGTCTGAAGAAGTGAGATTTATTTCTAGATCTGCTGTGAAGTCTGACAGGTCTCTAACTATCTTGGGTGAAAGAATGTTGAAAGGCTTTGGGCTCAAACATTTAATACATCAAGGATCTTTTTGTTGGAGGGAGTGCAATGAACAACCCAAGATAAGAATTTTTATAATGTTCTCACATATTGATTTATGTACAGAAATCATGCATGTTATTAGTTTAGACCTCGATGTCTTCAAATCAGAAAGGCAGATAATTAGACTTGAGAAGGTAATTAGATTTTATTACTAAGCAGGACTATCTATAACCTTTCTGCCACGCTAAGATAGAAAGGCGAAAAAGAGAGTCTTTCCATCAGGAACAAAAAGCAGACTGTTAAAATCTCTGCCTACAGTTAATGTTTCAGAACTGTGACGTTCCTATTACTGATATAAGAAATACAGATAAAAATCCCAGCTGAATGACAATTGTACTGTGAACTTCTGTACTTCTAGGAGAAGTCAGAAAACAAAAACGGGCTTGCATGAAAAGTCTCTGAGAATGAATCAGTTGCTGCAGATAAAGAGATCTTTGTAAACTTTGTAATAATGGGCTTTTTTCTCTTTAACTTGTTACTTGTTCTTTGTTTTTGTTTCATGACTTTCATTTCAACTTTGTTGACGAATTCTGGATTTTTTGCACCATCTACTTTATTTGTAGTGTGGTGTGGGATTAATTGGACCAGTCTGGATGGGATGACAGAGATAGGCCCTAAGATTGGGATGAGTTTGACCCCATGACTCCCAATGGCATGGACAGGATACTGAGGCAGTTGAAGGCCACCACATGTTTATTGGACCCATGTCCCTCCTGG
>JAPKID020007286.1:0-10326 GCA_026931265.2 Tropidonophis doriae | reverse complement strand
ATGCTGTAAATTTGCCAGAGTAATTTTTAAAACTGTCTTTTATTTCAAGTAAATGTAAAATATTACATGGGTCATATTGAGATTAAACTAAAAGAAAAGTTATAATTATATAAAAAATAAATGAAAAAGAAAATATAAAGAAGTGGTTTCTGACCTTTTTACAGCAGTTTTAAATATACTACATGTATTATCCTCTCTCTGTAAGATTACATAATGGCTCCCTTCCACATTATAACCTTTCTAACCATAAAACTCAGAAATCACACAAATTTATCTTTTTTATTTGTTCGTTTTCAGCAAAAGGTCCATATAGTTTCCAATCACTATCAAATGTAGACTTCCCTAATAAACAAGTCAATTTTGCCATCTCTGCAAACTCTATCGTCTATCATTCTATCAAATTCACCAACTATTCCTCCATTGTAGGTATTCCAGATTTTTTTTTACATCGCAGTCTAGCCGGAATTGTGGGAGCTGCCATTTTTTTGTCTTAGTTAACGCTTCTCTTTGTGAAATAAAAACTAAATCACTCAGTTACTGATTGCTATAATTGGCTTATGTGGCAAAAATGGCCTTCAAAAGACTTTAGTCTTGTACATTGTATTAAGACTATTTATATAGTCATTAACTATTCAGGTTCTATTTCAGCTGTGAAGGAATCTTTGCCATCAGATCTACAAACAAGAAAAGAGAGAGATGTTACAAATGAGCCTCGCCAGAAACTGAGAATATTTTATCAGGTATTGACTAATATTTCTGTTTGTTATGGGTCATTGTTTTATTTTATCAGTCTATTAGAGTTTTATTCTACCTTTGTTTGTAAGTAGCTCATGGCAGCAAACATACCTAATACTCCTTCCTCCCCCTATTTTGTCCACAACTACCCTGTGAGATGTATTGCGGTGGGAGAAAGTGACTAGCTCAAGGTCACCTAGCCAGCTTTGATGCCTAAGGTGGGACTGGCACTCACCATCTTCTGATTTTTTTGCTTGGTGCTTTAACCAGTAGGCAAAACTGGCTTGTAATAATTTCTCCCTGTTCTTTATGAAAGAAGGAGCTAGCTATCACTTCTTGGTTTCCAGTAGAAATATGCACTGATTCATAAAATGCATACTAGAAAGAAAATGAATTGCAATGTAGGCTTTTTTCTAAACAAACTCGTGGTAACATAATCTCTTTTTTTAGTTCCTTTATAATAACAACACAAGGCAACAGACTGAAGCTAGAGATGACTTGCATTGCCCATGGTGCACGTTGAACTGTCGCAAACTGTACAGCTTACTTAAACATCTCAAGCTTTGTCACAGCCGGTTTATTTTCAATTATGTGGTAAGTATTCTAGTAAAACACTTTGAGTTTAACATTTTATTTCCACTGGTGTTGTCTTTGTGGAAGAATATTCTATTATAGAAAGTTACATTGTAATTCTAGATGGAGCCCAGAAGGTAAGTGAACAAATTTAATACTTTTAATTCAACACTAGTCAGCAATAGTAGCTACAACAGTGAAAAATCTACATTAAGTGCTGTCATACTTCTTAATGTACCCAGTAACTCAGAATAAATAAATAGTGGCTAAAAGTTGGTTTGGAATCTTTGTGCAGCAAGATTTGGAAAAATCATTCTTTTATTTATTGCAGTATCATCCAAAAGGTGCTAGGATAGATGTTTCTATCAATGAGTGTTATGACGGCTCCTATGCAGGAAACCCTCAGGATATTCATCGTCAGCCTGGGTTTGCCTTCAGTCGTAATGGACCAGTCAAGCGAACTCCAATAACACATATCCTTGTATGCAGGTCAGTAGAAAATGGAGTTCGTCTGCAGATGTATATGAGTAAAAATCACATCTGTGATGCTCTCGTCACATTAGGGAAAGTAACTGATATTATGAGAGCTTACTGTTTTAATATGTTGGTATTTTTAAATGAACTTTACAACAATAATTGATAATCTGGATATATTGCTGCCAGGAAGCAACTACTGGTAGGTTTCTAGGCTTCAGTTTTCAAGTGGTCTTTGTAGGGTTGCAGTGCTGTTCCGATCTTTAAAATACTTAGTTGAAAACATTAACACTTCACCTTTCAGACCAAAGCGTACGAAAGCCAGCATGTCGGAATTTCTTGAATCTGAAGATGGAGAAGTAGAACAGCAAAGAACATATAGCAGTGGCCATAATAGATTATACTTTCACAGTGATACTTGTCTACCTCTACGCCCACAAGAAATGGAAGTTGATAGTGAAGATGAAAAAGATCCTGAATGGCTACGGGAGAAAACTATAACGGTAACTTTGACTGTATCACAGCAGACTGTGATGCCTTCTCTTAATCTGCTAATATTATTAGCAGAAAAGATTGGTACAATTGCTGGTGTAAATAGCAAGGAGCTAGATCATGTGCGCAAGGAGCTAGATCATGTGCAGAACAGGAAATTATTATTGTTGATCAGATTCTGAAATGTTTCTTCTATATTAATTTAATTACTATGGGAGGAAAAATATATATAACGTAAAGAGAACCTTTCACATTCAGGTTGGATGTTGGTCATACGATTTCCATATTTTACAACTAGGAGCTCATAGATGACAAATGTAATCAGGTATTCAATACAAAATGAGGCCATATATTTATTTTTCCAATGTTGCAATATCAAGAGTTTTTTGCCATAGCAGGGGCCTAGAGAATCCATATAGGTATATATTTCAAGAAAATATTATTCTTTAAATTTTTTAGCTTTTGTCACACTCATGTTTATGTAGTCTACTATTTTCTCCCAAACCTTGTTATGTGTAGGACACTGTAAAAGCACATGTTTTAAAGAAACATTATCTTTATTACATCTCCAACAAAATGTTGTCTTAAACCATCCTTTTTTGTACAAACGTAAATGGGAGTCCAATAAATTCTAAATATTTTTGGTTGCATGAGTCAGGGGTCCCTAAACCAAGTCCATGGACCAGAATCAGTCTACTGCATGCCAGAAACTGGTCCATGTAAGCAAGTGAACCCCATTCATGGGATGCAGACAGTACACGAAATTACAGCCCATCCAGTCCATAGAAAACCTGAATCCCAAAAGGTTGAGGGCTGCTGGCTTAAGTCATAATTTGAGGTCCACTGACACTCTTGCTATAGAAATTAAGACTCTCCTTCATTTGTCTAGGCAATATAGGAACCCAATAATTATTTATACTACTTGTTTCTTAGAATCTGCATATCACTGATTTATTGATAATAAATGCCTACAAAAACCAATACCAGTAGTGGGGGGGGGGGTTGTTTTATTTTAAAGAAGTTAACTGATGGTTCTAGTATCTCAGAAGCTGAAAATGCTACTGGTCCGAATAGTGTTGTTAAAAATGTAACTGTAAATATTGCTGTTGGGTCACATCTGATAGATGTAATTTTATCTTCTAACACAGCATATTTTAAAAATTAAGAAATCTTTGTTATCTGTCAAAATATCTCCACTTCCATCCACTTCCATATTACATCTTTTCCCCCAATTGTTAAAATTGAGTTTCCCCATAAAATCAATTTAGCATGATCAAAAAGTCTTTTTATTAGATATTACATTCTATAACTCTCTGATGTGATTGTTTTCAGAGATGCTAGAGTTCTTAGTACTTAGATCTCAGTATTGGCCATCCAACCAAGTGTTGTGGCATCCTTATAATAATTATTTCCTTTAATTTAACTAACTTTCAATGGTTGTCTCACTGCAGCAAATTGAAGAGTTTTCTGATGTTAATGAAGGAGAAAAAGAAGTCATGAAATTATGGAATCTACATGTTATGAAACATGGGTATGTGTTCTATTTTTAATCTAAAATGGACAATAACAACAGAAATATGGCTGAAAAATTATTCATATTTTCAATTCATATTAAAAAAAATATTTTGCTGTCCTTATTTTAATGTACTGAGAATTTTTAAAATGTTGGAAATTGGGGCAATATGGGCAAGTATGGTATTTCTACACAAGATTCTTTTTAAACTTGCATCTTTTGAGAATTCTGAGCAATCCAAATTTTGTTTTTTTTTAGCATTGTGAGCCCAACTAAATGATTTGTTTTATGTTTTAATGTTAACAGATTTATTGCTGACAATCAAATGAATCATGCCTGTATGCTGTTTGTGGATAATTATGGACACAAAATTATTAAGAAGAACTTGTGTCGGAATTTTATGCTTCATCTAGTCAGCATGCACGACTTTAATCTTATAAGCATTATGTCAATAGACAAAGCCGTTACTAAGCTCCGAGAAATGCAACAGAAATTAGAAAAAGGAGAGTCCATTACAGCCACATCATCTGAGGAGTTTACAGAAGAACAGACGGGTGCCTCTAATGGCTATAGTGATGCTAATTCTAAGGAACGGTCTTCAGAAATAGATAATACAACATGTATGACAAAACAAAATAGAAAACAGAAGAACTGAAAAGACCAGCCGACAAAAAAAAAATGAAGTGATATTCTAAGATGCATGAACTATATAAGGAATTTAATAAGATACACAGATTTTTAACAGGCACTGCTGGAAACAAAGGATTTCATCACAGATAGTGTTGATATGGTCCCTATTGAGATAATTACGCAAGTGCAACATGTATATCAGTTCTAGTGATGTAATGACAATACTCAAAGTTTGAGCATGAAGAGCAATACAATTTTTGGAAATTTTAATTATGAGATGTACTGAATTTACATAACTTAAGTATATGTAAACCAGTTTTTATATAAAGATTTTTGCATCAGTAATGGTTGACTTTCCTACCATGGAGTTAAAAATGAGAAGAGATTGGAACAGTTTATAATTTGTACTTAAAAATTCTGTTTCCTTTTTGTAGAAAATAATGTATCATTTAAATTTGATCCTTTGTTTTTATTCTATCAAATTAGAAGACTGCAGTTTTTAAATACATTTTTAAACATTCAAGTGTAATATTGCACTTCTATAATGTCCATTTAGGGGGAAAATTGCTTTATCTATTGTAAACACAGGGATATACTATATTAATTGTGCCAGTAGCCTAAAAGAATTTGTTGATATCATCTGGTATATGAGATCAGACTGTTTAGGGTGGATGAAGATGACAATATGCTGCTTTAACACCTTCAGGTGATGGTAGGCATATCTGCCTATATTTGCATGTATACAGACTGTAGAATCAAAGCACAGTTAAACTGGGACTTTTAGATGCTACTTTTAAAGGGGAAAATACACTGTAAAATTGGTCCAGAAAATGTGTTGCACTTCTTTTGCAAGTATTCTGTGGTGTATTGCATTCAATACAGATGCTAACTAAACGTCTGGTGCAGTCTTGCACTGCTCTTAACACATTAAAGCATATGTTTACAGATTTTCTTTTTTTCCAATGGAAAGTAGCTTCACTACTGGTACAGTATCAGCACCAAGAGTTTGTTCCAGCAAGCACTGTGGTTGAGTGACATCACCTCATTTTTTTTAAAAAAAACCTTAAATAGTTCATTTTTCATACTCCTTATTTATAAAGGATCAGTTTTGTAAATACAATTTACATTTGTTTTTATTTCATTCCATCATCGTAAGGAGGCAGTTCCCTGTTTTGGATTTTGGCTTTGGAATGGGTGGGGAAGAAGCTTCCTAATGGAGATTTTCAAAACTTTATAAAAACTGTAAATACTGACTTTGGTCCCTAAAGGTGTGTTTAACTGTGAGACTATTTAACTAATGGTGTGGATGTGATTTGTCATCCAGTATTAAGTTCTTAGTCACAGATTTGTGTCAATAGCAAAGAGGGAGACTACAGTTTTCATTAGATGTCTTTTGTCTGCTCTGAGTTGTAGCAAACTCTAATTACACCTTTGAATAGCTGGCAAGCATTTCTCTTGGGCTTTAATTTGCTAAAGCTGTGCACATATGTAAAGAAATATTTTAGGAGAGACATAGATGTAGAGTTATTGCTTATGTCACTTAAGCAGTCGCGCTCTCAATGCTTAAAAGGAGGCTAGCATTCTTTGCACAAAAAGTTGATGACCCCCAAAAATAGTAATCAAATTACTTCTGTCAAGTAAACTTTGTATGTGATGTCCATTTATAATAAAAGCTGAGAATCCCTTTGTTTCTATTTATAATAAAGATGGATTTTCTATATGTACTCTTAATGAGACTTTGAAGAAATCATGTAAACTGGATGAACATTTGAATGGTACAGTAGATAAAGAATTGTTTAATGAACCTTTTGTTTTTACATTAAATGTTTATTTGAAATTGAATTTTGTACATAAAGTTCAATATGTAAAATCTGACAAGGTGTCATGTTGAATCTTTTCATTTACATGCCCAAGTGAATTTAGAACCAGGCAAATTTAGTTGTTGGGGGGACGGGGCAGAGTATTTGCATTTGGACTCATTGTGATCTGTGATAGAACTTGAAATGGATGGGCTTTTTCTGTCTGCATTCTGGATATGCTTTTTTAAAAGTTCCCCGTCCTTTTTTTTTAAAGACTTGCAGTTAAAATAATTGTAATCAAGGTAAAACATACCAATAGTATCACAAAGATAAAGTAATGCCATGATTGACCATGAAGGGATCAAAAATGGTCAATGTTCAGATAGGGAACAAAGATTTTTTTTTTCCTTTTCCTGTCTGCCAATCCATAAGCTACAAAAGCAAAATTATTTTTCACAACATTAACATCAAGTAGAAATATTTTGGAAAATTAAGATAAAAACACTTCCAAATCAGGAGTGGGTTCCAGCAGGCGGTACTGCCAGTTTGCTTGTTTCCTGTGCTCACACTTGATGCACACATGGGCTGTACAATTAAATTTGTTCTGCACAAGCACAGAGCCAAAAAACAAGATGGCAGCGCCTAAGGCACTGTCCAGGAAACTGGTTTGGAGGTGTGGCAGGCCTGGGTCGCTGCCAAATCACTACTAATTCAGAACCGGTAAGAGCTCAGCACTGTTCCAAGTGTATGTCTGATCTACACAAATTCAACCAGAGCCATAAATACAACCTCTATCAAATCAGGGTAATACTGAGGGCACAATAGGAACCCAAACGTCCCTTGCTAAGTGATGCGGTCATTGAATCACATCATTTTTTGCCATTTTTTTAAACCAAGATCATGTGACTGGGTCACTGCAACCTGTGTGTGTGCGTGCGTGCGTATGCGTATTCACAGGTGACAAGTGCCCAAATTTTCATCAGGTGACCATAGGGACACTGCAGTAGTATTGTGAGAACAAGCCAAGTCACTTTTTTTCCCCTGCATCATCGTTACTTTTGAACAGTGGAGGACCACCTGTTTTGAATTTTTTTCTAATGGGGTATTCAGCAAATGGTTCTAGCACTTCAGTTCAGCTGCTATTAGTAATGTGCTGAATTCAAACCATAAAATGTAATCGCTTAAAAAACGTATTGATATTGGTCTTCTCAATAGTTCATGCTTCTTCCTTCTTTAGCTTAGCTACATAGAGATAATCCCCTTTCATCATTTATCTGTTTCTTTAAATTGTTTGTACTAAAAATCAATTGCAGTGATATCCAATAGGTTGGCAGGAGCCGGAGTGAGGACGAGAGCTCATCCCCGTTGTGTGGTGCTTAAGTCTTGATCCTGAGCTGTCTGCTTTCCAGCTGACAAGATCAGCGCCTTAATCGCTGAACCACCATACTTTAAAGAGGGGTGATCAGCTATTTCCAAGAGCAAATGTTCTGTGTTAGATATAAATTGGCAGATATATGTATACCTCTGTTCATACATTTACTAACTTCTTATGTTCCATTATGAGCTGATGCAATGTTCAGCACAAAGTTTCTGGGGAATACAACTGCTAAACCCTCAAGGCTTATTCTGTGAATTGCTACTCTGGTATCTTGTTTTGGTACTAAAGGTAATGAACATTTTCAAAACTGAGCTAAGTTGCTTCCTGAAAGCAACTTCTTCAGTATTCAAATTTGAATAAAATGAAATAATTCTGATTATTTACATGTGTTTGCTATTTTTAAACTTTTAGTAGGATGGCAAATGTTTACCTAGCTTCCATTGAAAGCAAGATTAGTAGGTTTAAACAATAGCTCCTAATTTTCTGTACCGGAAGTTTCAATCAGACACTTTCAAAGAATTTGGGTCCTATCACAAGAGAAACAAAAAGCTCAATTTTTCTGTTGCGTTATTTACTAATTACCAAAAATGTTAAAAACATCACTGATTTACTCTTGCCTCTATTCATATGTATAACTACGTACTTGAAAATTCCTGGATATGAGGGTAATGATACCATCACTACTTCTAAAGGAATGTAGGCTTTCGAAAATAATAAATTTAGAACCAAATTTTCTTGCAAAACCCCCTCTTTTCCTTGGCTTTCTACAGCATAATTGTAAGTAACTGTTTAATCTTCTATTTGCCTTCATCTCCTGATATACGGTATCTCTGAAGATCGATCAAGAAAAGACCCAAAAGTATTTTTTATTTAAAAGGCAGCTGGACTTTCTGATTTCAATCATTTCAACCATGACCTGGATGAATGAGAACCTCCAGAGAAAAGATTTCACCACGACTGGATAGGGTACAATAAAGTCAAATCTTTATTAAAAAGTCATGATACAAAGTATCTTGAGGTAAATACATACAAGTGCATACAAAACATAATTCCATGCTAACTTTGCCTCCAAGTATTGCCACCTCATATGAATACTGTCAAACAAAGAATCCAATTTTTCAGAATTATGGCTCTGAAATACTGATTCGATTTCTTCTGAACATTTTGCTGCTCATATCAAGTTCAAGGTAAGTTTTTGAATAGCTTTCCTGTTTCGTAGCTTGCTTTTTTTTTAACCAGCCTTTACCCTCTCAAGAGATAAAATCTCTCTATTTCCTCTTTCTCTTCCATCTCGTTGCAGAAAGTCAGCCTTTGCTGGGGGAATAAATTTCTATTGCTGTAGCAAAAAAGCTTCTACAAAAGTTTAAAAAATGGAGAAAAAATTCCTTATTAGCTCAGCATTTACATGCCTTCCTCATGCAAGAAAGAGGTCTGTGGCATATTCAAAAATGAAGATCTTACTCTATCCAAGGGAAGGATAAGAAATACAACCCAGAAATCTGGATAGCATCCGGCTGTTTTAAATTTTGATTTACAGTTTTTGGTCTTCTAAAAGTAGAACATCTGGATGATGTCCTCCATTCTGTATGTAAAAAAACGTTACTCATTTTTGGAATATCATAAAGGCATTTTGTATGATATACATGAGATCACAAATGTCCTGTGGCAATCCTTCAAGATGAAACTGCATACATACGTGTCTGAATACTGTCGCAAATCCTGATTTATGTGTAGCATTCTAAAAAGAAGGGGGAACTTCCAGTCTACCATTATATAATGAACATACAAAGCTAAAGGTGAACTAAAGTATCTCATTCCTTTTTTTGGGTGCCAGTTTTGTTTTATGCTCAGATACATTTTCACAGAGATCAATAATGAGAGATAAAAAGTATATGGATGATCTGGTTTGCATTTGACATTCTTAAAAGAGGAATGTTAATACTATAATGTCCTTTCCCAGTGTATATTCACATGAACATAAGGCAAGGTGGTGATTTATCTGAGTACAAGAGAAGAATTTTGGTGTAGCTTGATTTTAAACTGGGGAGGGGCAGAGGTAGGATTCTATATTCCTATAGATTTAAGGAAAATATTCTATATTCCTTAAATCCCAGCTTCTTACAGGATATCTTGAGATGGGTGGGGAAGAGAAGAGATTAACCATTTTTATTTAAATTCTGCTTCACAGAGTATTCCGTTAGCGTTTCCCAAAATCCTGCCTCCAAAAATATTGGGATTTCAACGCCATAATTCTGATAACAACAGGAAATGAAGTTAAATCTATCTAGGAAACATCAGATTGCAGTAGAGCACGAGATAAGGTTACATATTCCTTATGTTACAAATCCCTCAGTTACATATTCCTGAACCAAACCCTATTGCCCATTAATCAGATATTAATATTGGGTGACAACTTTTACTTAGTGCTGAAATCAGAGTAACTCCTAGCTGGCAATCCTGCCTTATAAGAAGGGAAGGAGGAATTGTAGACATATAGACCTCCCCCGCCCACCCAGGGTGTTATGCTGGAAAACACACACACACACATGCTGGTATTGTTGTCTTCGGGTGTTTTCCTGTGTAAGCTCTTGCCGAAACGTTGCAAAAACAATTTCATGCTTACACGGGTGTATATATATATATATCTCTGTGTGTGTGTGTTTGTGTGTGTGTTCCAGCATAACACCCCGGGTGGGAGGGGGAGGTCTATATGTCTGTGTTCCAGCATAACT
>JAPKID020007285.1:0-10326 GCA_026931265.2 Tropidonophis doriae | reverse complement strand
TGGTACTCTACCCCGAACCCACGGATGATCTCACCCAGCGGCTTCATATATGTGTTGAACAGGAGGGGCGAGAGGACTGACCCCTGCGGCACCCCACAGGTGAGGGGCCTGGAAGTCGATCTCTGCCCTCCTGTCAACACGAATTGCGACCAACCAGAGAGGTAGGAGGAGAACCACTGTAGGATGGTGCCTCCTACCCCCAACCCCCCCAGTCGGCGCAATAGGATACCATGGTTGATGGTATCAAAAGCCGCTGAGAGGTCTAACAGGACGAGGATAGAGAAACAACCTCTATCCTGTGCCCTCCAGAGATCATCCACCAACGCGACCAATGCTGTCTCGGTGCTGTGACCGGGCCGGAAGCCGGACTGGCGCGGGTCTAGATAATCAACTTTCTCCAGGTGCTGAGGGAACTGCTGTGCCACCACACTCTCAACAACCTTCACTAGAAAATGAAGGTTGAAGAAAATGAAGATTGGAGACTGGACGATAGTTCTCCAATAATGCTGGGTCCAAGGACGGCTTCTTGAGGAGGGGCCTCACCACCGCCTCTTTCAAGAAGAAGAAACCACCGCCTCTTTCAAGAAGAAGAAACCTCCTGTGTATTTGTATTGTAAATCTAATAGAATGAGATAGGTGAATACGTAAAGTTATATTGTTATGAAATGGAGAATTAAGGATGTAAGGGAATAACTCCTGTCAAAAATGAGGGAATATTAACTGTAACTGAATATACGATACATAAAGATAGCGATGTATTTATTTATATTGGATTGATATTTAGTGACTGTATATGTAATTGGAATATTGAATACAAAAATCTTGTAACCAAACGACATGCTAGACATAACTGATGAGGTTGTTATAAATTTATATGTTTTGTTTGTTTTTGTATAAAATAAATAAATAAATAAAAAAAGAAGAAGAAGGAAAAAAGGAGTTTAAACAAAGCGATAGAAAAATAGAAAAATAGAGCAAAATAACTAGGGAAAAAGAAAACAAAGAAAAAAAAGCAAAGAAAATACATGGTTAAAAAAAGAAGAATGAGTAAGGGGGAGGGGCATCTGATCTACCGATCTACCTGTTGGGTCTCCAAGCAAAGGCTGTTTAGGCTCTTATGGAATGAAAAGAGGATGGGGGCAGATCTTACCTTGGAAGGCAGGCTGTTCTAAATGTGCGGTGTGTGTGTGTGTTGTTGTTTACTGCTGCAAAAAAGGCTCTTTTCTGCATCCCAACAGTTTTTTGACTGTTGGAGTTTGCAATAGGCCCTCTCTGCCACCCCAAATAGAATGGGTTACAGCAAACAGTACAGTTCATGAGGTAACCTGGACCTATGCCACGTAGGGCTTTAAAGATCATAACCAACACTCTGAACCGCACTTGGAAGCAGATCGGTAGCCAGAGTAGTTTGTGAAGCACCAGTGTAATACAGAGTCTCACTCTCTCACCATCATAACAGTACAGAGGTGGGTTGCTCCTGGTTTTACTACTAGTTTGCTTCATGTTCTTCTGCACATGCACAAAGAAAAATTTACAGTAAACTGTGCACGTGTGCATAGCTAAATAAAATGCTGGCAATGGCAGCAGCAACTGGGGAACCAATTTGGGGGCGAGGCTAGCCTGGGTTGCTGCCAGTTCCGCGACCCAGGCCACAATACCACTACCGGTTCGGCCGAACTGGGAGCAACCCACCTCTGTAACAGTACTTACTACTGTAATGGGCAGGGCCCATTACGATCACGAGGACTTACCTGTATGAGATTTTACATGACTTCCATCTTCTCTTCTAACTGCAGAAATTTCTCTATTATAGTTGTTTTACTTGGATGGATCACTAGGTGGCCGCACATGACTAGTGTAATGAGTCCAAACTAGGACAAAACTGCTCATAGTAGGGGTAGGCCTGGGCTTATGAGCACAGGTGAACCCAAAATTCCCGTTGCTAAACGAGGATATTGTTAAGTTGTTGCGCCTTATGATCCTTTTGTCACAGTTATTAAGCAAATTCCTGCAGTTGTTAAACAAATCACTACAGTTTTAAGTGTGTTCAACTTCATATTGTTCCGGTTGCACCAGTTATAACAAACCACTTGAGTAGTATTACTAAGAAAAGTACTTGATTGCATCCATGAATAGAAAGAAAGAGCCACTTGGGTGTAGTGGTTAAGGTACCAGGCTAGAAACTGGAAGGCCAGGAGTTTTAGTTCTGCATGAAACCTAATGGGTGACCTTGGGCCTGTCACTTTTTCAACTGTAGGAAGACGGCAATGGAAAACCGCATCTGAAATTTTGCCAGGAAAACAGCAAGGTGTAGACAGTTCCCAGGAGTCAAAACTGATTTGAAGGCACCCCCCTCCCATGCATCTATGAAGTCACTGGGGTGGAGCTCAATTTTTTTTTACCTGACTGCAGAGTGTTGAAAACCACATGGGAGGAAGAACCCAAAGAAGCAAACTGGCATTTTGCAATCCACACAAACATTCCTGAGATTTTAAACTCTGATAGGCATAACTGCAAAATAGTTTTTTTTAAAAAACTGTATTAAATGTATTATATGTATGTGATGCATCACTAATATTTTTCTATTTTATAGCAATGCATTGGCGTAAGCCGTGTAGTTAGAAGAATGTAAAATCAAAGCTTACAGAAATCCAGTATAACTGCTTTTAATAATAGAGATGAAGCAATTAACCCTTGTCTGTGATCCAGTGTTTTCTTTCCACTTGCAAGCTAGACCATTTCTTTAAACAAAGGTCTTTCCTGTGAGTCACCCTTTTGCAAAACAAATATTGTAGGAATTATTAGGAAATTACCTGACTAGGCCATCTGAGGCATTAATAGGTCAGGCTGTTTCCAGTCCTTAGATAGCACCTTCTTGATCCGGGCACCTGAAAAGCTTGACAAAAAGCCAGTGCCAGTTGCATCATGGGGTCCCAGGGACATGTGTATATTAAATTATAGATTTCTTAGTAAACCTTGATAAAGCTAAAAGTCATTGTCTACTGCACTTTTAAGAATTGTACAGAATTAAGAACTGGAATTGAGCTGAGCATTTTGCTTAGCATGGGGAATGATTGTATCAGTGTGTTAGACTTTTGGGTGTCTGTAGATTCTTAGAAGAAAGAAACAGAAAACTATTAAAAACTGTGTTTTTCCTATAGGAAAAAATATACCTTAGGCCTAGGTTCTATTTAGGTGCACTGACATTTAGTATTTGTAAATCAGATGAGTGATGTTAGTACATCAGCTCACAGATAAATAACAATCCCCTTGCCTCCCACAATCTGACCACCTAGTCTACACCTTTTCTGGTCAGTAAATGACATTTCAAGGAAGGGTAGTTGTGTTTAGAATGTTCTGACCCTATTGGAATCATCCAAGAGAGACATTGTGAATTGAATGAAAGTTTGCTTTGCTTTGAGTATAGAGATCAGACTTGGGAAAGCACCATCATTTTATTGAATGCAAGCCCCTCCCTTTTCATATGTGCAATTATGCTGTTGTAGGTGCAGATCTCATGGCACGATGACACAATGCCACTTTGAGTAAGGATGGATAAGTCTGCAATGCTTACATTTGAGTAATAAATCAAAGGCTCTGAGCCAACTTCTAAATGCCTTTTTAAAATTTGGACTGTACTATTTTTGCTTTGAATGTTTTACTGATCTATATAAATAAAAATGTAACAAGAGCTTGTTCAAAAACGCTAATCTCCGAAAGTAGGGCACCGATCAATTCCAAATTTTCACACAACGTTTCTTTCAAGTATGCCACCAATGAGATAGATAGATAGATAGATAGATAGATAGATAGATAGATAGATAGACAGATATAGATATATAGATTGTGTAGATGTCACACCTGTACATGCAACGGAAATGTAAAAAATTGTAAAAAGGGTAGGTAGATGGATAAAGAGAGAGCGGGGGGCCACAGGTATTATGTCATCCTTTATGACATAAAATACTCTGTCCATAAGATTCAAGGAGAAATACAGTAGGTAGGTACATAGGCAGCTATAGGGATAGAGGAAGGGAGGGAGAAATGCGGTAGGTAGGTAGGTGGATAGAGAGAGAGGGAGAAATACAGTAGATAGTAGGTAGGTAGGTAGGTAGGTAGGTAGGTAGGTAGGTAGGTAGAGGGGGAGAGAGAAAGAGGGAGAAATACAGTAGGTAGGTTAGTAGGCAGGTAGGTAGGTAGGTAGGTAGGTAGAGGGATAGAGGGGGGGGGAACTCTACCCCTGATTTGTGTCCCTCCTGACTGGGCCACAGCAACACGTGCCGGGAACAGCTAGTTAAGGATAAAAATGATAAATCCTTCGATAAACGTCTTTATTTTGTTCTTCAAACAGAAATTACACCAGGCTTGACCTTGCTAAGTACATAATACACAGGGACTAAGTAAAACTGGAATTTCATGTCATTAGAATAATAAACTTCATTTCATATGTCTGATACCTGCAGTTATCAGCATGATTAAAAGCGCACTAAACCAAAATATGTTTGATTTGGTTCTAATGTTATGATATCCCAGCCACTGTGGATTGTAAACATGGTTTTTATCTCAGTATGTTGCACATGTCTGGCCACTTGTGATTCATTTAATAAAACAGAAAGAAACCTGGTTTGATTGATGTCTTTAGAGGGATAACCATGATATCTGCCAAATCTGTGAAGATTGTTGTCGGATTTTAATTTAAGAAATAGGGACACGGACTCCTTTTCATCATGATCATCATCTCCACCTATGAACAAATGGATCCAGACCTAAGGATTGCATGTGTATAAATGAAGAGATCCCGTCCAAATCTTTTCCTTACCTCCTTAAGGGTAGGAAAAGACAGGTACCTGTAGACCTGCATTTGGATAGAAATGGTTCCCTCCAAGCTGGCAAATAATAATAATAATAATTAAAATTAAAATATTAAAGTTTTTAAACTAATGTATGGATAGACTGACTGAAAATCAGCAGAGATGGGTTAGAAATTGTGATTCAATTAAAATAAAACCCGAGTCTAGAGATTTTCAGTCATCCAGGGCATGGTTGTCCCAAAGTGCTTTTTCAAGAGGCAGCTGGACTTCCTGAAGAAGCTTCTTGGATGAATTTTAAAATAAGACTCAGATGTATAAACAAATTGGAAATATTACCTCTGGGGAACTAGCAAAGGGACTCCTTGAGACTCTGCAATATCATGAAATCTTTTTAGCCAACTTTGAGGAATTAAATTTCAACAAAAGAGGATTTGGAGGGGGGGAAATGGGTTGGGAAATAGGTTCTAGAGATAGACTTGTAAAACAATCATTTGGTACTTTGGATGACCCCTTTTGATTCTCTAGGTGATTGCTAGAGGTCTTCTTTGGCATAGGAATTAGTCCTAAAAAAGTCAGGCTGAGTCTGGTTGATCCCTGAAATACAGATTTTTGTTCAGAAAAAACATACCGGGCACAGGATAGAACAGAGTGAAGTTTATCATGTACAATCTTTAAAATAATATCATTATAATATATAAAAATATATAACTGTCAAAATTATTAATCATTAAATAATTAATGAAAGTTATTATATTAAAGTTATTATAAGTTTAAATGATAGCTTCAAAGTAGAATGTGAGCACAAAAAATGGTAATGATGGCTTGAACACATATTTGTCCCCTTGTTAGAAAATGTGCATTCAGCCCATTCAGTATCTTTGAAATGTGGCAGGGGTTGGTAACTATGGCAACTTTATTACCTGTGGAGTGGACTTCAACTCCCAGAATTCCTGACTCAACCAAGAGGAGTTCTGGGGGTTGAAGTCCACAGATTGTAAAGTTGCCATAGTTACCGACCCCTGGTCTAGACAAACAACTTTTGCACAAGCCGGATTCTTTGTTCCTCACTTCAAAGATGGTGACAATTCTAAGGTTTACATTTTAGAAACTTCTAGAGTTGCTTTTCAAAGCTTGCTATAACTACTTTAATTCAATTTCTGTTACAGTAATTATTTTAGTCATGCTTAATAAATAATGGTGTATTTTAATAAACTTTGGGATGGTTCTTGGAATGTTCATATAAAATGCTGCAATATTCTGATGGTTATTTTCCCAACAGAACAGATCTTCAAACCTTATTCAGTCGGTGCCCTCACAACCCTTGAAGTGACTTTTATTAGCTGCGGAGATGAACATACAGCTGTTCTCACCAAGGTATTGAATCCGTAAACGAAGCTTCCATACTGCTAGCAGCAATTTGTTAACTGGATATTAGGAATTGTTTTGTGGTTCTAAAGATTCAGGAATCTTTTAGTACTAGAGGTAAGAAATTCTGTGGCGTGGTCTCTGGTGTGGCACCAAAAATGGGTTTAGTCCAGAAACCATCCAAATTGCATTATTGAATTTAAGAACTTAGAGTTAGAATAACTATTAGAAGCATTTTCATACATTTCTGAACTTTATTTAAAATGAGGCATTGTGGTGGGTATGGTTTGAATTAGCATTTCCCCCCCTAATTTGCTCACAGGAGAATATTTTTATTTTTTCTCTTTGACCAGAAGTATTTTTAGCTTTGTTTTAAGCTTTCATGTTGCTATTTTCCTTCCTGGATTAGGAAGGAATTCATGGATTACAGACATGAATTTACACACTTCTAAGAGTGTGGAAGTGAAGAAAATAGGTTGGAACCTTCAAACTATTTCGATTGACCACTTTTACTTGCTGCCCAAGACTATGTTGAAAAATCAGATGGCTGCAGGTGGAGTCATGCACATTTGTATGCAAATAGAAGCTTGGTTCTCCAAAGCAACAACATGTAGTTGAGAAATGTTTAATAAAACGAATACAGATGGATGGGGGAGGGGAAACTTGATGGTGCTTGATTTGTTAACATCTTTCATAGAGTGGCAGTGTTTTCACCTTTGGAGATGGCAGTGCTGGACAACTAGGACATAACTCTTCAAAGACTGGTCCTCAGAAAATCGATGAGATTGATGATCGAGTTTCCCACATTTCCTGTGGAAGGTATGCACCATCTCTTTCCTTCCACATCTATGTGAGCGGTTACATATGTGCTTTCAAGGGAAATTGATATAGCTTACATAAAAACAAAATCCGTTTAAAGTGCATTGAACACTTCTAACATTTTGGAGGCTGTTGGTTTACCAGGAACTTTAGATGATGAGAGGACTATACATCTGAGACATATATAGAGAAGGTGTATTAATGCCAAACAGATATAGAGCAGAGTTGTTCACATGGGAAGCTGACAGTATTTTTTATTTTTCTACAGTTATCACACTCTTTGTGTCTCTGCGTCTGGGCAGTTGTGGTCTTTTGGACGTGGTCTCCTGCAGGATGCGAAAAGTTCGGCATTGGAGAGCAGACAGGAAGAAAGAAACTGTATTGACCTCAATGCTCTTCTTGCCCCTAATGGTACCTATTTTGTAAATCCAAATCCAGAATGCAAAATAGTGTTAATACAAGAATGCATGGGGGCAACATACGGCCACGTATGAGCTCATTTAAGATATCCCATAGCTTTGGAAACAGATGGTTAATTCCCTTTGAAAAGTAACAACTAAAAGTCAGGTTCGATTTGAGTATATTTTATTCTGTGTTTGATTGCTGATCTTTTTGACATTCTGATCAAATGTTCTTGGAAGTTCTTTGGAGTTAATTTTTTCTAGATTTTTGGGTTGTGGCTTACTCTAAAAAGCTGATATAAATACAAGTTCATATTTTTTTAATCACCAAGATCATCTCGAAACTTTGTAAAGTGGTTTGGGTTGAGATTGAATGGCTAGACATAAATTACTTAATGTGTTTCCATGGCGGAAGGTGGACTCAAAACTGGTTATACGCTAAATCAGGACCTACATTTTTATTTGATTTGATTTGATTTGATTTGTCCAATTTAGAGAGTTGTCCATCTCATTTACAGTGCAACTCTTAGGTGGCGTACAGTTAAAAGCATAAAAATGTAGCATTTAAAATGCAGTGCAGATTGATTACCTGGTAGCTTTTGAAGCGCAGATCAGGCTGACAAGAACTGGGAAGAGTACAGATGAATGTGCGTTTATCCTGGTAGAAAAAAAGGTAGTCCTCAACTTAGTCTAAGGGAGAAAAAGAATTTTGAGGGATTAAAGGATTTATAAACTGCAGGTGAATTCCTTCTGGAACTTTAAGAAGCACTCCCTACACTACGAATCACAAGGAAAAGGAAAGAAAAGAAATTACAGAAATATTGTACTTATTACAATAATAATATCTGTCTGATTGTGAGATGAACAACAACAATAATACACTTATTTTCATATCGTTGTAGAATTGTTGGGAGTTCAAGTTTTTGCTGGAACATATGTCAACTTTATCAATATATTTCAGGTAATTTTTTAAATTTCCTTTGTAAACTGTCTTGACTTCAACATCGTTATCAAACCATCAGTAAACTAAGTTACTAGTAGTAGGCTGTGTAGCACTTCAAACAGATTATAGAAGATACTATAAATGAGGACTGCCTGCATTTTGTGAATACAGCTATTCTAATAAGTACCAACTGGCCTAAATCAAATGACTGCAAACATAAGTTTCCTCTCTTTACATAGACATTTGGATGATTTGTCAACTTGCAGTGATATTTGCAAACACAATTTCCCAAAAACTGCACCCCCAGTTTCTACAGGAACATTAATGAGAATTGACTGTGGATCTCCACCTTCTCAATGGTTATGAAGCGTTGGTTATGTGAAATAGCAACAACACTTTTTCACATGGGTTTTCCTTTCTTCAGGCTTCTGCGTGTGCTAATGCAGCCACCTCTTTGGAAGTCTTGCCTAGGATCAGCCAGCTGGACAGAGGACTGATTGAGAAATGGAAGTCGGCAGAAATAGGAAGTGAAGCACAGAAGAATGCTAAAAGGTTGCAACTTGTATTACCTTGTGTTGTGTGACAAGAAAATTGTATTTCTATAAGCGTCTATCAGCCCTTTGTGGTAGTCCAAGCAAGAAGAACGACTAGGAGTATCTCTATTGTAAAGCTACATTCGCAGAATTTTCCACATCTGAAAGTACATCTCCCCCCTCCTCCTCTCCGTTAGACTCTGAAAATTTGTTGTTTCCTGCAAGATTTCTTGCTTGAGCAGGTGTTGGACTAGAAGACCTCCATGGTCCCTTCCAACTCTGCTACGTTGTTATTCTGTTTGCCATGCCCCCACTCCTTCTGCATGCTCAGCTCCCTAGACCAGGGGAGTCAAACACGCTCATACTTACATTTGCGAACCAGTAGGGAAGGTAAGTAAATCCCACCATTGGTGTGTGTCCACCCTATCAGCAGATAGTGGATCAATGAAGGAAAAGATTTAAATTTCTGGAGCTTGAACAATTATGCACTGTGCAAGTTTTCCAAACAAAGACCAATGTTATTTCTGAATGGACATTAAGAAGTCATTCTTTCTACAGGGAACCTGTAGCTCTTCAGATGTTGTTGAATCTTAAGTTTCCTGCATCTCTCATCATTGGCCATATCAAGAACTGTTTGAGATTATAGTTCAGCAACATCTGGTAGGCAATAATTTTGTACAATTTTGATCCCTGTCAATGGTGGTTTTTCATTCAGTGCCGCAAGTATGACATAATTGACTGTTTCTGACATAACAGCTGATTGTAAATTTTATAGCCAAAGGGAAGAAAAAAAGTGCAAGATGTGTGATTTGTACACTAACATATTGGAAAGTAAACTTTGTCAAGATTTACATGGAAGTTGATGAACTCTTATTTATAAGGATGGAAGGCTGAGTCAATGCCTGTTGAGATTTGAACTGCCAAATTGCAGGCAGCCGGCAGGCAGCAGAAATAACCTGCAGTACTGCACTCTAACCACTGCGCCACCATGGCTCATATTGAACACAGTTATTTCCAAGCAAGTATACAGCTGGGTTGGTATAGTACAGTTTTATTAATTGCTTTTCTTTTCTATCTTTTTGATAGGGAGATAAAAGAAATTTTTTCTTCACCTCCCTGCTTAACAGCAAGCTTTTTACAAACAAGGTGAGTAGCCTCCATTGTATGCAGAGGTGCGGTTGGATTCTCAGGAGAGAATAACAAGTCCTGACTCACTAGTGCAGCAACAAAGATGATTAGGGGACTGGAGACTAAAACATATGAAGAATGGTTGCAGGAATTAGGTATTTCTAGTTTAATAAAAAGAAGGACTAGGGGAGATATGATAGCAGTCTTCCAATATCTCAAGGGTTGCCACAAAGAAGAGGGAGTCAAACTGTTCTCCAAAGCACCTGAGGGTAGAACAAGAAGCAATGGGTGGAAACTAATCAAGGAGAGAAGCAACTTAGAACTGA
>JAPKID020007284.1:0-10327 GCA_026931265.2 Tropidonophis doriae | reverse complement strand
CATATGCAAAGGCTTTTAGGTGTGTAAAGTTGTTGATTTTAGTAATGATGAAGCTGCAATAGTAACAGTACAAATCAGATGTTGTTTTAAACAAACACATTACTTAGAAATAACTTGGAGGAAAAAAGTTATAAGTGAAAGAACAGCCCTGACAGACTGTAGTACTCACTCAGTCTTTGGAGAGGATTCACTACCGGGCGTCTCTTTTTCTGACCTGTCAAAGAACAAACAAACATAGAAGTGAAAAAAAATTCTGCTGCAACTAAGATTGTCTCCTTCCCTTCCCAGGAAATATCTTGGAGGAAAAAGATTATAAGTTAAAGAACAATCCTTGAGGGACTTTTACTACTCACTCAGATGTCGGTCTGGTTTCACTTTCTCTGACCTGACAAAGAACAGAAAAACATTTTAAGAGAATAGAAGTTAAAAAGAATTCTGATGCATCTAAAATTGTCAATTTAAAATTGTAAAATTCCCAGGAAATATCAATATGCAACTGAGATTGCATCTTTCCTATGGACACAGTATCCAAGGAAGAATAATGGCTCATTTCTTTTCAAACGTCTTAAAATGAAAGGAAGTTTAGACTGGATTTTCTCAACCTCAGGGACTTTAAGATGTTAATATTAAGCATGGCTGGCTAGGGAATTTTGGGAGATGACATCCTCTCATTTTAAGGGTTCTGTGACTGAGAAACATGCTGTAGATAAATGGTCCTCTCCATTCTACTGGAGAATTTTGTTTTTCCTCCTGAGCAAATATCGCTCCATCCCAATTTGCTTGCCTATAGATAAGGCTAGGAATTTTGAGTGCCCTCTCTTAGTATAACAATTCTAAAACACAATCAATTTATATAAATATGATTAAGAATAGCAACAGCACTGAGACTTCTGTACATCTTCATTGTGATTTACAGAGTCAGGTTTACAGAGTCAGCATATTGTACCCAACAATCTGAGTCCTCGTTTTAATGACACCGAAAGGATGGAAAGCTGAGTCAGTCTTGAGCCAGTCAGGATTGAACTCCTGGCAATGAGTAGTTGAGTTAGCCTTCAATACCGCATTCTAACCACTGTGCCACCTTGACTCTTTCATAAACTGAATGAATAGATGAATCTACCTTCAAGTCAAGGAATTCTACCTCACACATATAACTCTACAAATACTCACAGTTTCTTTGAGCTGGCTTTTTTAACAGGTGCTGGAGCAGGAGCTGGAACAGGAGCTGGAGCGGGAGCAGGAGCTGGAGCTGGAGCTGGAGTGGGAGCTGGAGGTTCACTTGCTGCTGGTGGAGGTGATAGCGTTATTGTACTAGGGAGATAAAACAGGAACAGAGATTAATCCAAGTTTAAATGGTTAATAAAGAACAAAGTTGTGTTTTATTTCCTTTCCCAGAATTTCACAATTTCTCTAACAGTAGCAACAATTGTGTGTTTGCTCATAAGAATCCTAAAATGGCTTTGCTGCAAAATCCAGGGTCTCAGCTCTGTTGAATTTGACGTCTAGCTTTTCCGAAAATGTCTAAGCAGACTCTGCTAGCTTTTTTCAAGCTTTTGATTCTTATATACATGTATTTATTTCATGTATTCTCATTCTGCTTCAGCTTGTTGATTCATAGTTGAGAGTGTGACAGAAAGGATAGCTGGGTTAAACTGTTGGACCACGTGTGGTCCAACAGATTCAAATCTCCACAAATGTCATGGAGCCCTCTGAGTTATTTGGAGCCAGCCACTTCCTGAGATAAATCTACTTCACAGATTTGTTGCTGTTGGGGTAAAAAAAGTGGGGACTCCCCTATATGCTATCTTGAGTCCACAGGAAAAAAAATGGCAAAACATATATCCAACAAATATGAACATAAACCAATATATCTCTAACTTTAATACTAGATGTGGTTTAACTTTCTGGAAGGACCAGTGGTTCATATCACTTCTATGCCTTGAGAAACAACACAACAGGATGCACTAGAATAATAAATTCATTTTAGCCTGTTGCCTTTTTATCAATGTTGACTTTTTGGCAAATGTCTGGACTGTCCCTGCAGCTTTCTAGGAAAGATTTCAGAAGTGGTTTGCCTTTGCCTCCTTCCTAGGGCTGAGAGAGTGAGTGATCCAAGATCATTCTCCTGACTTAATGCCCAAGGTCAGACTAGAACTCACCAGCTCCTGGTTTCTAGCCTGCTACCTAAACCACTGCAACAACTGGGTCTGTATCCATTGTAGCTATTTCTAAAATATTAATTGAATTATATCTCTACTTTTCAATTGCAAAAATGAGGAAAATGTAGTTACATTTGAAAAATAAAATACATTATCGCAGAGGATAAGTCCTATGATACATATGCGCGCACACACACATTCACACACTCTAAAAATTCCAATGTTTTGAACTCTGTTCAGTTATACTCTGTTGTGTTGGAAACAGCATTCTAAAGGTTTCTAATAATTTCATTTCAACAGAAATGCAGAAGAACTGCTGTGGTGCTCTAAATTTTAAACAGGAAAACAACATTAGTAATAGTTTTGTTGTATATGTAATAACTCACATTATTTCCACAGGACAAGGTGCAGGTGTTTCTGGAAGCCTGATAAAAAGCAGAAATTACAGAGTTTGTTGTTCAACAATAAGATCTTGTACATGACAGTTGTAAACAAACTTTTTTCAAAATGATATTACACACAAGGGTTCTGCAGTGATGTATGCCCATATTTAGAGAAAAATGCACACCTCTGAGTTCCCACCGGATAGCAAACTTCAGGAAAGGAGCTGGAGCATACCTATCCTATCTGATCTGGTAGGAAGGGCAGATACTGTCAGGCAGAAGCAATCCTGAAAATATCCTGATCCCTGCTAGGCATTTAAAGGTGACAACTAGGAGCTTGCATTACACCCAAGTGAAAACTGGGAGCCAATACAGCTCATACTACAGAGGTGTAAGATTGGCAAACCTAGGCCTGCATGTGCCACTGGTTTTGTGGCCAGTTGTAGCTTCTGAGTTGCCTCCAAGTGCAGTTGAAGTGATCTCAAGGACAGCCCCATGTAAAATGCATTGCAGTGATCTCAATTGGAGAAATCCAAATTTGTTTCAAGAATTTTGTAATTAAAAATATAAAGATGTTCTCTAAGTTGCAGATTGGAATGATTCCCTCTCTAGTTTTACTTTGGTCATGTCGCACAGGGGAGTTCACTGGAGAATGCAATTACATTTGGAAGAGTCAAGGGTAACAGGAAGCCAGGTATCAAAAAACATGGTGGCTGGACACTATCAATGTGACACCAACCAGACATCAACCTGACATCAACCAGAGCAAACAAAAACTCAAGGAAGTAGTGCAAGAAAGGAAGATATGGCAAGAACTGGTCCATAGATTTGCTAAGAGGTGGACATGATTACATTCCTCCTCCTCCTCCTCCTCCTCTCCTCGTGAATTTTCTTGTAATATGTGGGGGGGGAGGGAAGAGAAAAATACCTTAAGTTTTCACGATTGAATATCACTTCCTCTTCAGAGGATTCGTCATGAGATTTATCACTGCTGTATTTTTTCAATACTTTATCATGATACATTCCCTCAAGCCAATTAGGCTTCTCCACAGATGCTGCTGAAGTCTAAGCATGAGGAAAGGATGTAAAATAATAAAAATAAAACTTTGAAATTGTAATGTTTGTGTTGCATTATCATTTTATTTATAGCTCAGATTCAAATTCCAGATTCTGAAATGGAGGTTCTTTCTGAAGGAAAACGTGGCTAGCAAATTAGAGCAAATTTAACTGTTAACTTCTAATTAGGTCACAAGTTTTAGCTTCCTCTTTATTTATGATAGAGAATTCTGGAATGTATTTTGTACTTCTGCTAATTACTGCTAATAGTCAATAACATTAGTAGTTACCTGCAGTTAAAAAAGTATTAGCATTCCTAAACTTTGCAAGTGTTGTTATGCTTAATATACGTATATTATTTAATTTGTATTTAATTATGATATATGAAATAAATGTATGCCTTAATGTTGTACGGAAATAAGGCTTTTATCAATTCATCTGGTAAATACCACTCTGGTTTAAGTGAATTGTCACTATTATTCTTATGGAATCTTTTCAAACGACCAATCTTGCTTCATGCATGCTATCTCCCACATTAATGGGGTTTGACAGAGCTGGAAAAGATGCTTGCAAAATCTTCCAAAGCCATGTTTGTTCATCTTTGGCATATTTAATGTCACAAAAGGTTGTAGCAAAACTTTTTTCCTGAAAAAATGCATTAGGAATAATGATCAATACAGAAAATACATAAAACTGTAAGATATGGTTTCTACATTTGACTCAATACACTTCAATACACTTCATACGTTCAATATATACACTTCATACATTAGGTTTTGTGAATCCAGCCACTGGGATTTATTCCACAAATAATTTTCTGGTCACCCACAGTGGGATGCGATGTGGGAACTATGCAGTAGTGGGATTCATTTTTTTTTACTACCAGTTCTGTGGGTGTGGCTTTGTGGATGTGGCAGGGGAAGGATACTGCAAAATCCCCATTCCCTCCCCAATCTCAAAATTTCTGCTACTGGTTCCCCAGAACCTGTCAGAACTGGCTGAATACCACCTCTGGAACTATGTCTTAAAAAGTCTTCAAAATAGTTCAAAATATAGTTTTTTCCCCATAAATACTATAGCATATATTTGGACATTTTAAGTTATCAGTCATCTAAAAATCACAAGTGTTGGATAATCTGGGCTCCAGACCATTGGGGGTTGCAATGGCCTTCTCAATCTACAGAGGGAAAGTAAAGTGGTTCTGAATTACTTCTACTTGAACAGAAAATAAAAATGTCTCTTATTGGCTTACAGGATCCAGAAGAAATGGTGAGAAGTGGGAGAAACTGGCAAATTCTGGAAGAACGGTTGGGAAGCTGCCATTTTTATCCATAGTACTGTCAATATGGAACAATTATCCTGCCAGGCTTAAATGACTTTAGAACTCAATGAGTGGTTTTAAAACAGGAAAACTACTGTGTTTTTCAGAGTATAAAATGCTCCAAAATATAAGATAGACCTTAGTTGTTGTTGTCAGCCAGAAGTTCAGATTGGGTTTGACATTTTTGTCTACCTATCTAATCCTAACCAAGGACCTGGGATAGGCAAATGTGGATGTTTGACAGTGTTACAGATATCGATGCAGGATGGAAGCAGTTCCAAGTAAAGCCACCTTCTGCAATTGATTGATGGCAAATTTGTCAATGCCAATGATGGTGTTCAAGTTGTGCTCCAGTTGTTTTGGGACGGCACTCAAGACTCCTATTGCTATTGTACTACCCTTGCTTACCTTTGCCATAGTTAATTCTATTTCTACTTGTAGGTCTTTGTGTTTATTTTCATCTTCATCATTTTCATCATTATTATTAAATTATTATTATTTTCAGGCTTACCTGAGCCACATGTGTAATAATTATGGGGATGTGGAGCCATGTTTTTCAAATCCAGTAAGAAAATTGAATATAGCCAGATCATCAGTGGTTGCTGCTACAGTTACATACCTGTTTTTCAGGTGTATCTTCCTTCTTTCTACCCAGAAATGATCTTAAACAAAACAATTAAAGAGAAAGAGATCTTAAACTGGATAAAATCCTTTTGACAATGTTCAAGCCAAATATGGCATACATTTCTGTACTGGAGGAGTATACAAACTTTCATAAAAATACAATGAAATTTTAAGCGTGCACGCTTCAGGTAACCACATAGCAGTTTGAGGTTTTACTTATTTTTGTCTTCATTGGCATGCATGTCTTCCTGCTAATTTGAACTTTAATATTTGTTTAGCACTGAAAATAATTGAAAGTTGCCAAGAGAAGAAGGGAAAAAAGGATATAACACCAATTGAGGAATGTAGCAGGAAGCCATTGCTAAACATACAAATTCAGCCAGCAAAAAAATCAGATTCTTTGGTGATGTTTTCAGCATTTTCAACTTTTAGATGCAGCATCTTGTGAAGTAAAATTTGTTTTTTAAGAATGAAACCTATAAGTGCATTGCCACCTAATCTTGACACTGTTCCCCATACATAGGATTTTCACAGTAGAGAGATGCAAATAACCAAGTATCTCCAGCAAGAGTTACCCTTTTACAGGAAGGGTTCCTTCTGTTCCTTTGGCAGGTTGATGACAACAGATCTGTTGAATCCAAAAAAAGAGGTGTGGTTGTGAGGGATAAATGTAAATATTTTTCACACTGAGGAAAAAGAATCAATGACTGTCACAGAAAATGATGTTTTTTTTCTGCTTCTCAATAAGAAACTTTTCTTTTTCTACATCTTCTGCTTATAAAAAGGTGTGGGGGTCTCCAACATTGTCTTGGTAAATCTCATAAGGAGGTCTTATGGAGCAAATCAAGTCTACCAGCTAGACAATTCCTCTCAGAATTGAAGACATAATGAATCCAAGTTTAATACACCCATTTAGTCATGATTTGTCCCCCTCACCAATAATTTTATAAAAATCAATCCCACCCTTTCTTTGAGGTTGAATATATTACATTAAATCCTGACTGCAGTAAAAGAGTTTCTGAGTTACAGTGTTCAAGGAAACGCTGGCTCTTCACTAAAGTAGTATGTTGAGAGTTTTAAGAAATTTATCTTTTCATTATTAGACTTTGAAATATAGTGTGTAAATAAATTAATATAAGGATCTCTGGAAAAATATTTTATCTTACCTCAATCAAACAAATTACTACAATAATAGCCACCATCACCGTTGTCACTGAAACAGCCAACCTCCAATTGAAGCCATTTCCATATTGTCTAATTCCCTGCTTTGGTATCTGCAACGTTAAATGAAGAGAAGTAAAGTGAAAGGTGGGCCTTTGTGTATTTTAACATAAGAACTCTTTTCCCCAGAAGAAAAGTATATTCGGTCCACCTACGCTTTAAAAGCAACAACAGTTTTACCAATCCAGTTTTATTAATTATATCTGAAATTTCTGATTTAATTCTAATAAACCTGATTCAGTTTTCACATTTCAGTTACTTTAGCTTTGGGCTGTACACGGCTCTCCCCAGATACTGATCATAATTTGTAAGACCCTTACATGTCTCTTATCCTTGTATATAGAGATGGGAATCAGGCAGAGAAGCGGTCTTGGCACATGCACATCACAATAAACAATCTAGCAAGGCTTTTACTCAAAAAGAGTAATTGTCTTTACGGAAATGAATGCACAATTTGCATCAATTGGGCCTTCTAGGGGAAGAAGGTGAGACATCTAGGTAACCAAATATTGTAATGCTCCTATTCATACATCTCTAGAATTAGATGTGTATGAATTATTTATAATTAGAATTATTAGAATTATTTAGAATTATTTATCTAGGTTGCTTTTACCACTTCAGAAGGTTTCTCCATTGTTCTGGAGCTTGCTATAGTCATATTGGTTTCATTTTTTATCAGCAAGTAGGGTTTCAACCGAGCAGATGGTTCCTGCATGCGTTTTCTCTTGTTGAAGAGTCTCATTGCAAGTCCTATTCTAGAGATGAGAAAATCACAAGATGTCTGGGTAGTCAGGTCTCTGCAGTTCACTTTTATCATACGGATCAACTGGGCAATTAGGACCCTCAGAGGCTCATTAAGGATCAAGTGTGCCAACTCTTTTTGCACCTCAGCTTCCAAGACATCAGCCTGAAGAAAATAGTTATCGGGGGTTGACAAAAAGTCAGATGAAAGGGGAGCAGACGTGGATTCTTCCTGATACTCCCAATCCTCTTCATTGGAGAATGTTTTATCAGGAAACGGTTCATTCAAAGTATCAGACTCCTTGGTGGTAGTGCTGGGGTTGCTTCCTTCAGTTATTAAGTGCTTCAGAAGGTTTTCCTCTCTTGATTTCTGAGACTCAAGTTCCTTTGCCAAAAGTTTTTCCGCTATTTGTTCATTCTGGGGATGTTTCTCTTTTGCCTGTTGGTGGATTATAAGGTGTTTTTCATGATGGGGCCTTGCTGATTTCTTGCCAGATTCCAGAATGAAGAAGACTTTACCTGGCTCTTCCTCACTAACATCATCCACTGCAGTAGAAGTAGTCAAAGGAGGCAACTCAGTTGGCAGCTGTAAAATTGAGCGCTTGTGTAAAGAGTGAATGGATGCTTGAGGAAGCCTCTTAAGCGAAGAAAACTGCTGAGGATCTAGTAGCACTGCAGGCTTCCCTATGTTTTCAACCACAGAATGTGAAGCACGTTCTCCTCGCTTTGCTGAAAGTCTAACGGGAGTGTTTGCAAAGTGTTTCCCTTCACCTGTTTTTTTCCCAAGCTCATGATCTTCCTGTACCATTGTCCGGTCGCTCTTTAACCTTTCCAAAGGGCTTTTAGCACTCAGGCTGATTTCACCAGAAGCTTCTGAAATTCCTGGAAGCAATTTGTTTTGAATCTGAATTTCCTCTTTCTTTACTCCTATTTTTTCTTGGAGAGTCACCTTCGGCCCTGTATAAAACTTCACAGCTCCCAAAAACTCTGTATTTACTTCCCTTTGAATCTTCATCTCATCGGTTTTGTCTCTGTTTCCTCTTTGTTTTTCTTTAAGAGTCATCTTTGGCCACCTCTTAACCTTCAACGCTTCTGAAGGCTCTGTAGTCAGTGCCTTTTGAATCTCCAACTCTTGAGTTTTCTCTTCGTTTTGTGTTAATTTTGCTTTAGTAGCAACCTGTGGCCTCTTGTTATTCTTCAGGGGGATTAGTCGCCCTGCCACCTTCCTCCATTTTTCATCCATTTTATGTGAAGCTGGTTTGATTTGCTCCCCTGTACGTGTTCCTTCATTTCTTTCAAGCCATTGCCTTTTAGTTATCAACTGAAGAAAGAAGTCTTCTTCTCTTGTATTTTTCCCAACCACATGAACCTCTTGTAATATTTTTTGATGGCTGTTTAAGTATTCCAGGGTTATAGTCCTGGGGGTGATTTCACCAGAAGCTTCTGCAATTTCAATGGCCATTTTCTTTTGGATCTCCAGCTCAAGAGTTTTCTCTTTTTTTTCTGTCACTTTTACTCTGGGAGTGACTTGTGGCCACTTCTTAACCTTCACAGCTACTTGTCGTCTTACAGGCTTCCACCATTGCTGAGGCATTGTGTGTGAAGCAAGTTTTAGTTGCTCTGCTTGAAGTTTTGCTATCTTTTCTGCAAATTGTCTCCTTTTTCTTAAGAATATAAGAAATAATTCTTCTCCTGTTTGCTTTTTTCCAAGCTCAACATCTTCTTGGACTATGTTTTGATGGCTCTTTAACCATTCCAACTGGCTTTTAGGTCTCATGTTGATGTCACCTGAATGCTCTGAAATTTCTGCACCCACTTCCTTTTGGATATCCAATTCAAGAGTTTTCTCTTTGTTTTCTTTTAATTTTGCTTTGGTAGCAACCTGTTGTCTCTTGTTATTCTTCAGAGGGAGGAGTCCCCTTGCTACCTTCTTCCATTTTTCATCCATTTTATTTCTTTCAAGTCTTCGTCGTTTACTTAACAACTGAAAAAAGAAGTTGTCTTCTCTTATATTTTTCCCAACCAAATGAACCTCTTGTAATATTTTTGGGTGGCTCTTTAAGTATTCCAGGCTTATAATCCTGGGGGTGATTTCACCAGAAACTTCTGATATTTCTGTGTCCACTTCCTTTTGGATCTCCAAGTCATGAATTTTCTCCATTTTTCCTGCAACTTTTGCTTTGGGAGCCAGAGGCACTTGCCACCCTGCAAGCTTCCAATGTTTTTCAGCCATTGCGGGTGAATTATGTTTTATTTGATGTTCAAGAGGTTTTCCTGTGCTTTTTGCTAATCCTTGCCTCTTTGTTGGTAATCTAACACCTAAATCTTTTCTTCTTTGATTTTTTTGAATCCAGTGATTTCTCTTTACCATATTCTGATTGTTCTTTAACCCTTTCAGATAGCTTTTAGTCATTGAGCTGATGTCCCTAGAAACTTCCAAAATTTCTGTATTTAAATCCTTTTGGAGTTCCAACTTTTGAGTCTTTTTCTTTTTGGCTATTTTTGCTTTGGGTGCCACTTGTAGGGCATTGGATGACTTGTACAGATTTTTCAGCTGATTTTCATAAGTTTCATCCAAATATTCATGAGGAGTTGATTTAGTTAATCTACTCCATAATTTCAAAATTGATGACCTAAGAAATTCAATAGAATTACCAAATGTCTCCCGAATATGAGCATGGTAATAACTGGGAGCATTGGTATCCCTTTTACAATAAATGTCTGAGGCTGGGCATGGAAGTACGTATCCATCCAACCTTTCAAAAAATATCAGCATTCCAACCAGGAAAATTTGGGTCGCAAAGGGGGCAACACATCTCATG
>JAPKID020007283.1:0-10327 GCA_026931265.2 Tropidonophis doriae | reverse complement strand
AAAATTAACAATTAAATTAATCATTTATTTTATTCAGGCCAGGCTGGCTTGCTGGAAAAGCCAACTTTTTAGGGCGCGTCGAGAGGACCATAGGTTGGGAATTATGCAAAGCTCATTGCTAAGTCTATTGCTAAGTACCTGGAATGTGATTATGTGACGATAGCTGCGCTGTGCTGGTCAGAATTTTGAGGATCAGTCATAAGTACCATTTGTTCAGTGCCATTATAATTTGAACTGGTCACTGAAGAAGACATTGTTAGGACTACCAAGGACTACCTGCAGTTGAACTGCTGCTAAAGTTACAATTGCAAACTCAAGTTGACATGAAGGACGCATGAAGTTCATTTTTCATTAGACCAAGGGCTATAACAATGAAGACTTTTCATCCAGCAAGATAACAGTTACTAACTTTTAATGGTTATATTTTAATTATCTGTGGACTTTCAAATATTCCTGAACTGTACCTCCCAAATAGCCTCAAACAGCCTGACCAAGAATGAAAGATGTAGCAGCTTTAGAACTACATATTGTCTACTGAGGTCAGACAGCATGTTAAAGGGAAGCTTCAGTTTCCAAGAAAGAAATTTGAATTCTTCCTCAGCCTCCTGCCTCCAATCAAATTTCCAATCTTTTGTTACTATTGTAAAAATAGCAAAAATAGAACAAGTGCAGAACTGTTTTCCCATATCCATCCTTTTGGTACTGTCCATGGGTTTCAGAGGAGATCAACCCTGACTGCTCTTTAGAAGGCCAGATCCTGAAGGTGAAACTCAAATACTTCAGCCACCTAAAGAGAAGGAAGAACTCACTGGAGAAGAGCCTGATGCTGGGAAAAATTGAGGACAAAAGAAGAATGGGGCGACAGAGAATGAAGTGGCTGGATGGAGTTACCGAAGCAGTAGGTATGAGCTTGAATTGACTCCAAAGGATGGTAGAGGACAGGAAGGCCTGGAGGAACGTTGTCCATGGGGTCACAGTGGGTTAGGCACAGCTTCGCAACTAACAACAACAATCCATCCTTTGATGTGATTCTATGAAAAGTTGTTGCATCTCACACTTCCTATCTCCTTAGTCCCAAAAATAGCCCCAAAGAGAGCTCTTTCCAATTCCTGTACCTGCCCATTTGTCTACTCCCTCCAACCTATTACAAGGTCCCTTTCTACCAAGACAGGGATAATCACTGCTCACTTCTTCCATGGTCCCAGGATGAGGAACAGCCACATGTGAAAGTGCTGCACATTTCAACCTGCTTGATCCTTTTTCTTCTCTTTTGGAGGAGAAAGGGGACACCTCCTCCACATTATGGCTTTGTTCTGTTAAAGGGCAAGAGTGAAATGCAGGAAGGGGGGAAACCAAAGAATGGAGCTCTTAGCCCCCTACCGTGCTCTCTTTCAAAAGGAGGAGATGGAGGGCAGCTTAAAAAATCTCCAGCAACTTGGGCAACTAGTCTATGGGTTATGTCCTTGCCAACTCAACACTTGAAAAAAGATGAAATGCTACTGTTGTATTTCGAGGAGGCTTAACTTAGAATAGTTCTGTGTTTTGGTGTAGGACGAATTCTTTGTGGAATATTTTTGTCTTTTTAATTAAGGTAGGGATAATAAAGGCGAGGTTTATCTTGAGCGCAATGCAATGATGAATACTTAGAGCACAAATAGAGGCATTCTTCACTTGTTGAAGACTTTCTTCAAAGGCAATCTGACAGAATGCATGGACAATAATGTAAAAATATTAAGACATGAAAGATCCCAGAACATTCATAGCAATATAATTTGGCAAACCCTAAAGGCAGACTTCACTGCAACTTAAGCAAGCTTTCAGTTAATCTACAGCAGTTCAATTATTCAGAATAAAACTAATCTCAAGGAGTATAATGGTTATTCAAATAAAGTTCTTGTGCATTTCACATAATGAACAGAAAGTTCCCTCATATGAAGCCAAGCGCAAATTCTTTTAATTTTCCCTCCCGGGAAATAAATACATCAGTTCTTAGTTATTTCAAGTTGTAATTCAATTATCAATAGTTGCAGGAGAGGTTAGCCGGGCTTTTATTTTGGAGCTGTTTTTATTTGTTGATTAATATTTTTTTTCATGTGAAAGAGAAAACTTGCATGTTTAGGATCTCAGAATTTCTGAAACATCAGAAGTGGGTTTTTGTTCCATCTATTGAGCCACTAAAATTGGCAGAGATGCAGTACCCGAGAAAGAACATTATGAGAAAGTAAAGAACGCCTGGTTCTCTGTACTTTGCCAAGAAAAAAGCAATTGCAGGTAGCTTTATTTCCAGAAGGAAAGAAAAAAAAAGGGGGGGGGGAAACAACCCTTCTGTGCTACCTTCCTTGGAACTGCAGTGTTTAGAAGAAGCATTCTCAACTCTATTAGAGTTTTTTTAGAATCTGTTTAAGCTGTTACTGTGTTTAGTACAGCTGAAAAACCTGAACATAAGCTATTAAAAAGCCAATTTCTGAAAATGTAGGTTTTACACACAAAATTCACTAATATTAATACAGAATATTAATAGAGAATATGATACTCAGCTGTATGTCTCAGCCCGTGGTGAGTTAAGTGATGCAGTGTCCTCCCTCTTGACATTGCCTGCAGGCTGTTAGGGACTGGATGGGGAGCAATGGGTTGAAATGAAACCAAGTGGTCTGGGTTTGGAGTTCTTTGGCCCAGGGAGAATTGGTCTTAGATTGGGTGGCACTACCCCAAACAGACCCTGGGCACAATCTAGGGGTTCTCCTGGATTTGTGATTCCTGCTCAAAGATCAGGTGGTGGTCATGGCCAGGAGGGCCTTTGTACAACTGCAGTTTGTGCACCAGTTACGCCCTTTCCTGGACCAAAAATCCTACTTATGGTCACTATGCACTAGTCACTTCCCATCTTGACTATTGCAATGCACTCTACATGGGGCTGCCCATGAAGAGCATCCGGAAGTTCCAGTTTGTGCAAAATGCCTGCATGGTTTTGTGCAGACCTCACCTCTCCTGCAGGAGCTGCATTGGTTGCCAATTCACTTCCAGGTGCAATTCAAGGTTCTGACTGTCACCTTTAAAGTCTTTCCTGGCTTGGGACCAAGTTATCTAAAGGACCGTCTCTTGCAGGTCACATCTACCAGACCCACCAGAGCGGAGAGACAGGGAATGTTGCAGATCCCATTAATTGATTATATGGTTTTCTCTTTTACTGGGCCACAGCCTGGGGGTTGGGGACCTCTGCACTACTCTTTTTCTGAAACAATATTTTTTAACATTACTTCTGAACTTCCCATCTGTCAGTTGAGGTTATGCCCCTGTATTCTTCATTTTTGCTTAATATTGAAAATACTTCTAGAACATTATTCACACCCTTAATATATTTGAAGGTTTCAATCATGTCCCCACTTCTCCTTCTGTCCTCCAGATGGTACATATTAAGTTTCTCCAATCTCTCATGATATGTTTTTGTCTCTCAAAGCTTACACTAAGGTTTCTATTGCTTATCTCTGAACTCATTCAATCTTATCCATGTTTTTGTTTAAATAAGGTCTCTATAACTGGACACAGTAGTCCCAATGGGGTCTGAGGAAACCCCTTTACAATTGGATTAGGACTTCCTTAAATAAATATGTAAAACAGTTTGGGAGAAAAACCTTCCATACACTTTCAACTCAATGACCATATTTCCATTTTCCATTGACCTTCCTTCCTTCCCTCCCTCCTTCCCTGAATACCCTATGAAACAAAGCATATATATTATGCTTATAAACATTTAATTTTAAAGAACAAATTATCTTTAAATCTTATTACTTGAAAAGAGCATATCTTTGTTAAAATAAAAATAATTATCTATTCCTGGGGGAAAAAATTAAAGGGTAAGAAACCGGACAGTGTGGATTATCTCTTTATCTTACATACAATTTGTTCCAATATGTAAGCCCAGAAATGTTCAACAATGCAAGAATAAGCATGTCAGGGGAGGGGTATAACTGTCTCCCAAAAAATGGGGATCACTACAGAGAAGGACTTTGTCCTATGATCACAATAGCTTACTGCTAACGAGTGTAGCAACCTTAAGAACTTGCAACAGCAGGATTGCCATGCCAAAGTCTGGTTTCTGCATTTGGACCAGTGTCCACTTCTAAATCATTTCCAAAACAGCCCCACTTAAGAGAAGATTACAGCAGTCCAACTGTGTTGGTGATCAAAATGTGAATTACCATTACAAGGCCATTCAAATAAAAGTAAGATCATATGTTAAAAGCAGTGACATAAAAAATAAAGATATAATCTAATTTGAAATCACTAAGAATAGGTTCACATTTTTCAAATAGCAATCTCCAATTGCCACATGATAAACCAACCATTAGTGACTTTCGTAGCAAGGCATAATTTAAAAAGATGTTACATTTAGCCAATTCATTGACAAAGAAAACTACATACATTTGAAACATTTAAAATTTTATAGATAAAAATAACCATTAGTTTAATTAAACCTTTAAAAACTTTAGTGGGGCAGCTGACTTTAAAAAAACAGAGGGTATGCTTTCTTTAAACAAATGTGTATAGGTAATTGTTGTTGTTACAACAACAACAATTGGGACCAGAATTTCTATTGCTAAGTAAGACAGTTAAATGGGTTCTACCCAATTTTATGACCTTTTTTTGCCACAGTTATTAACTAAATCAGTGCAGTTGGTAAGAGAATCGCAATTATTAGGTGAATCAGGCTTCTTTCACTGACTATGTTGGAAGCCATCTAGAAAGATTGCAATTGAATCCAGGATGCTGTAACCATCGTAAATACATGCTGGTTGCCAAGCACCCAAATTTTGATCACATGGCCATCGGGATGCTGTGAAATATAAGCGCAAGGACTGGTTGTAAATCACTTTTTTGATGCCTTCCAGTAACTTTAAATTATTGCTAAATAAAAGGTTGTTAAGTCGAGGCATGCCTGTAGTTGGATGCAAAGTAGGAAAGTTGTTTTGGTTCTGGCATCTCCATATTTGTTAAGTTATGTTTTCCTTAAAGAAAACAAACTGAAAGCATACTGTATACCACTATTTATTTATCTATAAACTAGAGTTCTTTTGCTGCCATTAAATATGAATGTTTCAACTAAACATGAAAAACATTACTGTTTTATCCAAAAGGTTATTATTCACATGCAAATAAGGGCATTCAGCAAAATATATTTTCATTTTCATCAGGTGGGATATCTATTAATATGCAGAGGGGTTTATAATTCGGGGAAGGGATCTAAATTCTTAGAAAGATGTAAAACAGCACTCTAAAATCCAACCATGGCTTAGAAAAGCAACTCAAATAGAGAATAAATGTTGCTGTTATATGACATGACACGAATTCTCTTCCTCTCTTAAAGAAATAAACATTAAATTGCATTTAACATTACAAATTTTATACTGCATGTTCAACACTTCCACGGCACAGCTAATCCTTGCTAGATTTTTGTATAATTTATCAAACAGGCACTAACCATATCAGGAAACTAAGAAGCAACATCCTATAATTGCATTAAAAAACAAAAGACATCCTCCCCCAGCAAAAAAATCCTGAAGCCAATTAAAAAGCATATCATGGGAATAGTATTTTCTATATTCTGAACTCACAAAATGTCCCTCCCATTAGTACCAATATAAAGTTACCATGTACATCATTTAAATTTATCCTTAAAAGATATTTCATCCCCACCAATTTCTCCAACCTCAGTAAAGTCTTTATATTATCTTACCAGAATATCATGTATATGTATTAAATGTAATTTATACATTTAGAATAATATACATAAAACTATTTATTGGAAATGTATTCACATATACCTAAAATCAATGTATTTAAAATTGATTGATTACTGGGCCGAAATCTTTACAGTAAACTTAAATATAGAAACCACTTAAAGGTCTTGTTTTTTAAAAAAATCCTCCTTGTTTGCAAGTCTGGGAAGTGGGATAAAAACTGATTACTTAGTTATCTGGAGGCTGACATTTTGCCAGTGAAATGTACACCTCCCACTTTGTTTTTATTGATTTCATCATAGAAATTAATAACTGAAAAACATATTTCATATGTATTTTGAAGTAACCTGCAAATGCCATCACTGGATTCCATAACGTTTTCAGCATTTATGACACAGAATTTAGATTTTACTATATTTCTAGAAAATATATAACCTTAGTTATTTTCAAACTCACTTTTGTGCTCCCTGAGACAACAGCTTTGTCCACGTTCGCTGGCAGCTGCTCTTCTGTCTGGCAAACTTCCAGTGACCATTCCGCACAGCGGTGATGAGCCCAACAATAGCCTAACACATGATGTTAGCAAATTAATCAATTAGTTTGGCCCCTTTTTGCCAAGTAATATCTAACTTTCAGCTTCAAAGGGAATAGAAAAAAGCACCAATGTATAACAGAAAGACAAATAGCATAACTTGATCCTATGAAATTTGGAATCTAATATTAGGGTCTTATGAAAATTTCTGTAATCTGAGATCTCATAAGAATTCATACCCACATGTGTTACTACCATGTGACATGAAGATGTTTCTGAATAATGTAGTAGAAGGCCCTAGTTATGGTACAACAAAGCTCTTTCTGCCTAATTAGTGTGAAATATTGCACTATTTAATATTGAATCTAAAAAGTTGTTGTTAAAGGCATTAGATATAAATTTCTCATTTCAACATGTAAACATTTATCTGTTGTCTTAATCTTGGGGATCAAAACTCAGTTCAATTTATACCTGTTAAAAATTCTGGACTTCCAGCCCACCATGCTCTATTAAAACAGGTAGCAGGATTTAAAAAAATCCTTTTAAAGCCTAGAAGACCAGTCCAACAAGGACCAATGATAAAATATTTACATATTTATATAGATACATACATACATACATACATACATATTTACATACATACATACATATTAGAAAAACTGTAACACAAATGAAACATTACAATGGATTAAATGGGGCAGTTTAAAATTTTAAATGGAAACTTTTACCTAAATATAGTTGGTCCTCAGTTTATGACCACAACTGGGACCAGAATTTCCACCAGTAAGCACAGTGGTTCTTAAGGAAGCCAAACCTGATTTTATGATCTTTTTTTGCCACGGTTGTTAAGTGAATTGCTGCAGTTGCTAAGAGAATCCTCGGTTATTAAGTGGATCTGGATTTCCCTCACTGACTCCGCTTGTCAGAAACCAGCTGGGAAGGTTGCCAATTGTGATCACATGACCATGGGATATTGCAAACTTTGTAAATACACCCCACTTGCCAAGTGCCCGAATTCTGACCATGGGGATATTGTGACAGTTGCCAAGTGCATGGATTGGTTGTATATCACTTTTTTTCAGCACCGCTGTAACTTTGAATGTTCATTAAACAAACAGTTGTAAGTCAAGGACTACCTGTATTTCACAAGCTTCATTAGGATCATAAATTGGATATTGCAACATGTACTCATATTCAATCCTTAAAGCCTCATATGGCTACAATTATGGCAAAATACTATTATTATTATTTCTTTTAAAAGAGAATGAAATTGCCCTCCCACCCAAAAAAAGGCAGAAATAAATAAAAAATGTTTTGAATGAGTTAAATGTTGTCCAGTTAAGAATATGTGAAGAATATGTGAAGAATATGTGAAGAATATGTGAAGAATACCTGTTGGTTCAAATAAGGCTTGGACATCAATGTCATCTGGTAAACCAACCATCCTAAGTTCATCCCAGACTTTGACTACCTGATCATCAGGAGTAGCTTCAATGTTTATACAGGTACAGGCTGTTATATTCTGCTCTCTGCATAGGGCACAAGAAATATTTATATAATTAAAGATGGCACGTACAGGATGTGTTTTACACATTAAAATAACAGTAAAATATTTTAGACAATAAAGTAATAATGTGATTTAAAAAATTCATTTGGTTAAAGCATGATTGCACTGCTAATCAACTGGTTCCTTTAATGTAAAATACCAACTTGTGTTGTTTTTTTACTCCCCAAAATGCAGCATTGGTTTATTCATGGAAGAGCTATAATTTTTGTAATTTACTTGGTCCTTCATAAATGAGCTGAATTTTACTCTGAACAAACAGTCTCCTCTGAATACCTCTTAAAAGGATGATTTGACTGGAAGAAAAAGGGCAAGAGCATGGAATAAAAAGACAGAAAAGAAATAAGTGCTGTATTTTCCTATGCCTTGGTACGCTAAATTATATTTCTGCTGCACAGCAGGCAACATGAAATAGTAACTCCACTTAGCAGAAATCAATTTTATCTAGAGTAAGAGACAATTTAGAGCCCCAGAACTAGCAAGTGTGACCCCAATCCCACATTTGGGCAGAGAAGTGGTACCAACTAAATCCTCTGAGGTCACATACTAACTTCAAGGGCAACTGCCTTGAAGGGAAATCAGTTTTTTTTTCATATGCTTGCCTTCCCAATGTTTAACCAGAATGACATGATGACAGAGAATGAAAAGGACATCTTCTTTCAACATGCTGTTGTCAACTCTTTGAGGTAGACCAGATTAGGAGACCAAAGTTATGGATGTATTTATTTTTCACGTTTTTGAACCTCTCTTTTCTCTTGGAAAGGAATTCTGGGTGATATGCAATAATATGTCAAAATATAAAAATAGCATATAAAACTTGAAAATCTAGAAAGGAGGTATGCAAAGGAATCTGCAACATACCTTCCTGACTGACAAGGTGGGACCAGCTAATGTAAGGGGGCGGAGATAGTTCCATTATGTAATCTGGCCCTATCTCAGGCTTTATAGATAGCAACCAACTGGACCAGGAAGCAAACTGGCACCCAATGCAATTCTTACAAGCAAAGGTGTTATATGCACCCATTTTCTGGCACCCAATATGGATAGTCCTCGATTTACAACAGTTCATTTAGTGACCATTCAAAGCCACAACAGCACTGCAAAATGTGACTTATGACCATTGCAAGAGCCCCATGATCATGTGATCAAAATTCAGGCAATTGGGTTCTGACTCATATTTAGTATGATTGCACCATTCTGGAGTCAGCATGGTCACTTTTGTAACCTTCTGACAAACATAGTCAAAGGAGAAAAGAGTCACATAACAGCTGTGGCAAAAAAGGTCATAAAATGGGGCAAAACTCATTTAACAAAAATTTTGGGCTCAACTGTGGTCATAAGTGGAGGACTATCTGTATAGCTTGTACAATCACATTCTGCACCAGCTGGAGCTTCCAGATAATTTTCAAGGGTAGTTCCATGTAGAGCAGTGATGGCAAACATTTTCGGCACTCAGTGCTGAAACTGGAACATCCGTGCATGCAGGTGTGTACATGCGTGCATGTGTGCCAGAGCACCAGAAGCATGAAGATCAATTGACTGGCGTGCACATGCCTGTTTTGGGGGCATTTTTGGAACATTTTTCACACCATTTTTGGACAGTTTTCAGGCCATTTTCAAGCCCAAAAAACAGTCTGAAAAAATCCTAAAAATGGGCTGTCTTTTGGCCGTTTTCCAACGCTCTGGTGCCCACAAAGACTATCTTGCACCAGAAACCGGAAGAGCAGCTGGTGAACGGCACGTACCCACAGAGAGGGCTCTGTGTGCCATCTTTGGCACGCGTGCCATGGCTTCGCCATCACGGATGTAGAGCGTGTTCCAAGATGAGAGATGACCACGGCATGAGTGACTGAACTGAGAATCATCGTATCCATAAAAGAGTGTAATTGGGGAGATCGCTTCCAGCCGCCGGGGGCGTCGGACGAGTTCTCCACTCGTCCGCCGCTTGTTTTCCCTGACGGCCCCTTCAGGGGCTACGGGGGCTCTTTAAGGGCCCCCCACCGAACGGGCGGCATGCGGGGATCCCCATCCAGGCATAGCGCCGGGTGGGGGTCGGGGGGGAAGGCGATCCCGTTTCACCCGAGGAGCCAGGGAACGGATTGCGGAGGGAGAGATCCCTTTCGCCAACGGCGCGCGGGAACTACAGAAATAATGGACTTGGCTGACATTTGGGGCTGTGGAAGGCACGAGGCTTTGGGACTTGCCGTTTGGTGTGTGTGAGTTGACTTTTAAAAATTTATCCAGCTGCTTTTGGTCACACTGTGGATAGAGGATTGAGAGGGGGGAGTTTGTAAACACCCCCTCATAGATTCTGCGGATTAGGTTTAGGTTTAGGTTTATTTGATTTCTAGGCCGCACCCATTTCCCCGAAGGGACTCGGGGCGGCGTACAGGGGAAAATTAAAACAAATACAAGTAAACAGCAATAAAATACAAATTAAAATTAAATTAAATAATTATCCCTGCATCCAAACCCAATGTTTAAAATTAAGAT
>JAPKID020007281.1:0-10328 GCA_026931265.2 Tropidonophis doriae | reverse complement strand
GGTGTAGATCTACACACAGATTGGTTGGCCATTTAACCAGACTGGGCCACAGCAACACGTGGCTGGGAACGGCTAGTGAGAAATAAAAATAAAAACTTTTTTCAAAACAACAACACACACACACCTGTTACTTCACACACACACCCTTCGTTTTTCCCACCACAGTCAAAGAGAAGTTGGAAACCAAGCCGCGGCAGGCTACCATCGACCTCAGCCAAATGGCTGTCCCGATCCAGATGGCCCAGGAGAAGCATCATTCTCCCGAAAGTCCCTCAATTGCGGTGGTCGAATCCGAGCTTCTGGCGGAATACATTACGGGTGAGTCCCTGCGGGAGATGGAGGTTTTTTTCAAGGGGTGTATCTTCACGCGAGGAGGAAAGAAGGAGATTCACTCACATGGAGGGACCGTATTTTTCAGAGTATAAAACGCACCTTTTTCCCCTCAAAAAAGAGGCTGAAAAGAGGCCCCTGTTTTACGACTTCTCTTGCCGCAGCGGTTACGTGAATCGCTGCCCATATTAAGATAGTCACACGGTTGTTAGGTGGCTCTGGCTTTCCCCTTGACTTTGCTTGTCAGGAGATTCGCCAATGGGAATCACAAGGACACTTGCAACCGTCGTAACTGTGAGTCCATTGCCAAGCATTTGAATTTTCACGCTATCCCTTTTGCAACCTTCTGACAAGCAAGGTCAATGGGGAAGCCACCGGGAAAGCAGGCAAAAATTGCAAGCTTGACTAAGAAAAATTGAAAACTGATCCACCCCAGCTGCTTTTCACCAGGTTTAGTTAGAGGCTGCCAAGAGGGGAAATAAGAAGGGGAGGGGAGGGGAGGAGAGAAATTGAAGGAAATATAGGAAAGAGAAGAGAACAGGGAAATAAGAGAAGAGAAGAGAAAAGAGAAATAGAAGGGAATATAGGAAGAGAAAAGAAGAGAACAGGGAAATAGAATAGGAATAAGAATAGGAATAGAATAACAGAGTTGGAAGTTGGAGGTCTTCTAGTCCAACCCCCTGCCTAGGCAGGAAACCCTACACCACTTCAGACAAATGTCCACAATCCAAACTTAAGGGCACCTAGATTGGAAAGAGCTGCTGGTGAGCTGCACCACTTGCTTCCTCTCTTAATTCTAATCCTTTTGTCAATCTGCAGACTCTGGAAGGCTTCACTGTGTTCCCTCGCATGCAGAGGAGTATCTTCAGAACCACATTGGTTAGATATTTTATTTTTTTATGGTACAGACAAGAGGGATTGAGAGGTTGGGTTGGGTTGGGTTGGGTTAGATTGAGTTGTGTTGGTTGTGTTGAGATGGGTTGGATTGGGTTACATTGGGTTGGGTTGAGTTATGTTGTTGGGTTGGATTGAATTAGGTTGGATTGAGTTGGGTTGGGTTAGTTGAGTTAAGTTGGGTTAGTTTGGGTTAAGTTGAGTTGAATTGAATTAGGTTGGGTCGAGTTGGGTTGGGTTAGTTGAGTTAAATTGGCTTAGTTTGGGTTAAATTGGGTTGAATTGAATTAGGTTGTGTTGAGTTGGTTGAATTACATTGGGTTGACTTGGCTTGAATTGGCTGGGGTTGGATTGGGTTGAATTAGGATGGGTTGAGTTAAGTTGGCTTGGCTTGAATTGGTTTGGTTTGGTTGAGGTAAATTGGCTTGACTTGGGTTGGTTGTATTAGTTGGGGTTGGGTTAAGTTGAATTGGATTGAGTTAAGTGATCTTGGATTGAGTTGATTTGGGTTGGGTTGAGTTGGGTGGGAAAAATGCTGATATTGGCAACTCTGGGAGGCAGACTCTCTCATGCATGGTCTGACGGACCTCAGTATTGTCTGTTACTCCTAACAGTTGCTACTGTTGCTTGAGAGAACTTTAGGATAGAGGAGACCAATACAATACAATACAATAGCAGAGTTGACCAGAAAGTTGCAATCACTTTTTGCCTCTCTGTGCCAAGTTGGGTAATGGGGCTTGAAATTGACCCAGGACTATAAGAGAGCCTGGTTAATGTCCCTTAATCACGACATCAAAGCTCTTTTATGCTCTTTTACACTATTTTATGCTGTCTTCTGTAACAAGGCTAACCCTGTTGGCAGGCAGGGTTAAATCATTTCAACCAGGCAGGTGTCTACATAGCAATGTTTCTGAACTTTGCCACTTTATTTTTGATTTTTTAAAAGAGTTTTTATTATTTTTTAATTACAAAAATAAACATTCCATCTTATTCCTTAAACAGTGTGTTATCTGGGTACAAACATCTCTGTGCAACATCGTTTCTCTTTGTCCACATCTTTCTTCTGCTAGGAATTTTACCTGAAATTTATAATAAGGAGAAAGTATATTTCATCATTCATGTATTAACCGCAGCTAGAATTGTATTTGCACAACATTGGAAAAGGGTAGAGATTCCTACGGATGAGAAGGTGATAAGGAAAATATTGGAATGTGCAGAAATGAACCGATTAACATTAGCAATTAAGGAGAAAGAGGAAACTGAATATTATATAATTTGAGAAGCATTTTACCAATGGTTGGAGCAGGGATAGTCAACCTTTTTATACCTACCGCCCACTTTTGTATCTCTGTTAGTAGTAGAGTTTTCTAACCGCCCACCGGTTCCACAGTAAGGGTGATTTATAAAGTAGGGAAGACAATTAAATTTTAAAAAAAGGAAAGTGCTTCAGTATCGGACAAAACCCGTAATGCCCACCACGAAAGCTGGAATGCCCACTAGGGGGCGGTAGGGACCAGGTTGACGACCACTGATATAGATAGACGGATGGACAGACAGACAGACAGACAGACAGACAGACAGACAGACAGACAGACAGACAGATATAGACCAGGAGTAGTCAACCTTTTTATATCTACCACCCACTTTTGTATCTCTGTTAGTAGTAGTAGTATTGTATTGTATTGATGGGGTTTTTTAACTGTACCTGTACACCGCCCCGAGTCCCCTGGGGAGAGGGAGCGGTATAAAAATGTTAATAAATAATAAATAAATAAATAAATAACCCTCCAGCACCCCAGACTTCCTTCTTATCCAGACTAATAATTCCCAACAAACCTCCTATCTTGCATAGCTAATTCATCTTTCAGTTAGTTATTATCCTAATAGTTTGTCCCCTATTATTTAAAAACTAAGTGATATTTACTAATCTGATACCTATTTTCTACTTACATCTTGATATTATAAAGTTAGATATGATTTTATGCAGAACAGGATTTGCACTGTGTTCTTCTGGAAATAAATCTATACTTGAATAAAAGCAAAAATAGATGAATCATTAATTACCTGTCAAAAGGCCAATGACTATTCCCACAAAAACTGTAATCAGAGTTCCAAGTGGGCTTAAATACAGATAGGATAAGGAATACAAAGAATCTTCCAGGACAGAGCTAGAGGGGAAAATATAGAATTTATTGATGTATTTCCACAATTCATATGAAATCTCACAATGACAATGTTATATGAAATGTAAATATTTAAAACAGTTTAGAAAAGCAGTAATGTAGTCATGATGAGAGGCTCTTGCTGTCTTCATTCACAGAAAGAAAACAGTCTCGCACCTGCAACAGTATTGTGTATGCACAAGGCAGGCAGAGCTTTCATTGCAACAGCACAAAGTTCCTTTTGTCATTCTGCTTGACTTTGGCCACCCTTGTGCACACTCTTGATTATTTGATATTGATTATGTGCAACATACTCAGTCATGGCAATGTGCCAATCATAGTTAATGACAAATATATAACATAACATAAGCAATTGTGGTTTAATTAGTGAATCATAATTAAATAAATAATGGTTTAACACAATGTGTGAACCCATCCTAACAGATATATCAATTGTTCGGTAACACCTAAAATTATGGGATTTTGCCATTTTCCTTTTGGATTTAAATGTACATTTCCATAAAAAAATGTATATTATATGTATAAAATCATTAGCAGAAGCAAATTAACATCATTGTATAAATCAATAGCAATGGAAATGAACAATTATCACTTTTTTGGCATATGATCTACAAAGTGTTAATGTATCCTGTAAACATGAACAGAAAAATGTATACTTCAGTGGGTCTCAAATCCAACTATGCAAAAAATAATAACAATAAAAGACTTATTGTGACTGGCATAATTCAATGTTACATATTAATTGGATGGTTAATAAATTTGGCATATACCTCTCACTACTTTTAATTCTGGGCAGCTCCGTGGAAGCCATTGCGTAAACGTCTGTGGTTAGGTTGCTTATGTTACAGCCTGAAATTGTAAGATTTAATGGCAGGGTCCTAAATGGCGGTGGCTTATAAATCTGAGATCCAATTCCAATCCAAAGGGTAATAACAAATCCAGAGAGGAGACCTATAAAAGCACCCTATAAAACAAGAAATAAAATCTGATCATATTTAAAAGAAAAGTACAGGTAAAAGAAATAAGTCCCACTGTAATTTCTGAACATTGTACTTTTAGTAATGTAACTGATGTTACATTAGTTATTTAGGATTGCATATACTACTTTCCTAACTAAAAGCAGCCATGTAATTTGGAACTCCAGAAAGAGAAGGATCTCCAAGTCATCCTGTTGATATTATTTCTGAGACAAATCTTATGCCCCTACAGTATACCAAAATTAAAAGAAAGGTAAGGTTCACCAAAATGCTTACAATTCACTGTGGTTTGAATTGATACATTTAATAGCTTCAAATACGTTTGATTAATTTGTTTTTTGCAAGGAGGCTGAGAAATGTCTTGAAACAGATGATGGGGCAGCAATTAAATAAATAGTACTACAAACAGAAAATTTTCTTACCATAGAGTTGACAAATGGAAAAAGAATTCCCAAGGAAAAGAGTCCTAGGAGAGGCCCCCCAATCATGCCAAAAATGGTCAATGCTGCCTAAGGAAACAAGAGGGGTTCGGTGAGAATACAGTAATAGTTTTGAATGTATTCTAATTTCAAAAGACTATGAACCTCTTCACAAGTGGCAGTAAAATTTATTTCTGTGTCTAATGCAGTATATGGGAAGCTGTCCAAATGGTGAACAAACAATGGAAAGGGAAAAAAAGTTATACATTTGAAGGATTAAAATTTACAAACAGTGCTAAATAGCTTCATTTTCATTTAAACATGTTAAAATGAAAATACAATATTTATTTATAATACACTTATCCAATTCTACTGGAAAATATTCAAAACCAAAACAGTGGTTTTTTATTAGAACATTCTCTAATTGAAGTCTTGCAGATATGTTGGGACTCAGAATGTTCAGCAAGCATTAACATTAACAAATATTAACCAATATACTGTAGGTAGGCATTTAGGAAACTGTAATCTTCTCCAGCATATGTGTAGAACGCCACATATACTATATATTAAAATGCTATATATTAAGATACTGCACAATTAGTAATAGGAAGGGATATTAATCCTTTCCTGAAAACCATTTCCCCACTTCAAGTTGCCCATGTTGAATTGGTTGGGTTCTGATTTTTCAAATTAGAGACAAATATAATTGAAAGGAACATGTGTTGGAAAGCAGAAATGATCTATGAGGAAATTATTTCCTTCCTTTATATTTTCTCTGCCATCATTTGCCCCACCTTAAAATAGCTTTTAAAATAATAAATGCACATATAATAATAAATGCCACATACATGGTAAAAGGAAAGAAGAAAGAAAAGCAAATCACTTTATGCTGACTTTTAGTTGATTTTTACTGACTTTTAGTTTTAAATGCCTTATTGACACATCACGTTTGTAGTGCACTCTTACACTGCACTTATCCTGTGCTCACACTGAAACAATTCACTGCAGCATGAAAGCCTCTTCACTGAAGGTTATGGACTGCAAAATTGAGGTTTACTCAAAGCTAATACTACAATCAAAGTAAGCCCAAAGTATAAAAAAGAAAATGGAAAAGAATAAGGGTTGCTTTGTTTTCCAGAGAGTTTTCTTGACAAAGAAATTATTAAAGATACCTGTAATAATGCTCCTAGAAGTGATGCCAAAGCAGCCATAGAAATGCACACAGCACCATAAAATAAACCTATGTGAATGATGCACACAAAGAGATCAAATAACAGATTTTTATTTATTTATTAGCAATAAACAAAAGTCACGATGTTCTTTGTCAATAATAATCATAACAACAACAGTAACCATGTCAAATCCAGTCTAAACATCTGGCTGACTGTGCAACTAATCATAGTAATATGCTTTTTTTTTTTACCATACAGTTTTTCTGTATGCATCCAGCCATTTAGCTTATATAGAATACTACAAAGTAGTAACTAATATATTTTAAAAATAGAAATTGTACATTTTAATATTTAATAAACCACTTTAAAAACAAATAAAACACTATCCTTCTTAAGATAAATATTAATTTATACTTACTCATCCCCATAGAAGTCCAAGACAATTTAACTTCAGTCAAAGTGAAATAAGGTTTAATGAGGTCCTCTACTGTCACAGCAGCTAAAGCATTGATGCTAGAGGACACTGTACTAAGGCAGGTAAAATAGAGCTCATGTAATTTCATATCAATTTAAAGGTGTATTTCATTTACAATCAAATAGTTACTATAGTGTTTATTATTTCTGCTGAATAACTACAATAATTGAAAGACATTAGTTTTTCAACTAGTTTTACCTATTACTTTGAAAAAAGGCCATAATTTAAACACTCTCTATTCTGTTCAAAGAAGTTCCTAATGAAACGTTACAGAAACCAGTCTATATAATAAAGAAATTATTGATCTATTATAACACATGTAAATGTAATGTTATTAATTCCTTAATTATTTCCTTCAACATATGTTATAATAAGCCATGATTAGTATATAACACAATGGATTTGTGGCTTATGCTAAAAAAAAACACATTTTGGTTTAGCATAATATACCAATCCAGTGACTTTCATTTTTCTGTAAAATTTTCCTAAATTCACTTTTCTTTTTATTTAATAATATTACTGTTACTAAAAGTTGTTAGTTAAATTATTTTAAATCAAAGAACAACAGTATTCCCGGAAATACGGTTACGCATTCAAAATAACATACTAATAAAATAAGTACCCTCAGCTCATATTTAGATTAAATGATATCACTTAAAATAATTGTATAAATAGTGAAGCTGTGCTACATAATCCTATATGCAGAACTGGGATGAGTTGCTGTATAGATGGTTTTAAGGGGAAAATATATACCATACCTCTGTTTACTTGGAAATCTCATTAAAGTATAACCACACATCTTTGTTAAGAAGTAAGTCTCCTTGAGTTTAATGGGTATACCATTTGTGCTTGTTATAAGGTTGCTATTGTCATTTGATTCTATTGAAACCTCCCCCACTTATCTGCCTATTGAATTTTGAATTAACTTACCTTAAAGTTCCACTATAAGCACAAGCAACAAAAAGGCCTGTCATTCCTGGAAACTCATTGAAAATTTCCAATACCAGATAAGGCATGAGCTGAAATATGCAAATAGAACGTATATGTTATACTTTTATTTTTATGTGGGCTTTTTTTCTCTTACATTCTTCTGCCTCCCTTACAATAAAAGATAAATATTTTTACATGATAAAAACCTATGTAAAATAATATTTCAAATTGCCTTTTTTCAAGGAGGATACATTCATGGTTCAAAATTGGCATAAAAATACTACATTAACTTAATTCCTCAAATATGCATGGCATCCTTTGAGAGACACTATCCAAGAATGTAATGTTATCAATTCCTTAACTGTTTCCTTCAAAAGGGGTTTCTCATAATTGCTGCTAGTAACTCGCTGTAATCAAATCAAATCCCAATAGCCAACTGAAAATGATAGCCCTGATGTTTATTTAGCATTAATTAAGAATGTTTCAATACTAAACCTGGTCTAATGCTCCCACACACTTTGCTTCCCATGGGTCACAGTCCTTAAAAACAGAGTACATTACTAATCCACATAACACGGCACATGCAAGAATAATCCAGAGTCCCACGAGGTTTAAATAAAGAGATCTATGACAAAACAAATAAGAGGTTGTTTTTTTACTTTGCATATAAATATTATAATATTGTAACATTATATAAGTTGACATTGCATTGTATTGTACCTGTATTCATTTCCTCTTTGGCAGGAAAAGAAAAAGTCTTTGTTAGATAGGAATGTACTGGTTTCTTTGGCTTAAAAAGTTGTGCAAATATTCCAACAAAGGTAAATAGTTACATACATGTAAAAATCACTATCTGACTTACCAGGATTGCAGGAGATATTCCCCACATGGATTAAAACAACTCTTCCTGGTGTTTAATTATTTTTATAAGGATTTAAAACATTGTAATATTCTTATTATTGTAAAGGTACCCCAAGAATAAGATGTTAGAAAAATATGGAGACAAATAAATGAATAATGTGCATCATATTGGACAGAACGAGGTATTATTTTGGACTGCCTTTAGGTCAGTTTGAAAATTACAAATACAATTGCCAAGTAGTAAGGAATATAATCTGTAAGAACTAATTTCCAAACAGCATGCAAATGCTACTCTTTTTTAATTGTTATCCTGTCAGCAGGTACCTTGAAGAGCAAAATTAGCTCTTTGCGTAAAACACAGATTGGATAGTTAATCTCCAATGTCTATTTCAATAGTGAATTATGCCCTTCATAAGGTTATTCTTTACACATACATAAATAGGTAATAAATCAGACAGAGTTACAAATCAAAGTTCCATGCCTGTCTAAGATTTTAATAATGGTAATAAATAATTTGATAATTGATTGTTATAGGTGTGGTTTACGCCCTTCAACGGAATGTCATATGCAATGCTAAATTCATTGTTACTAAAGTTTTGCATTTAAAAAAGGTTATAATAGTACATACTACATTATAAGTATTCAGATTGTATCATTATTGAACACTGATATTGAGAATGCAGTTTAAATGAAAACCCTTGAGCAAACCAACAGAACATGTTAACTTACAATTTTGCTTGAAATCTGTTTTTGCAGGAAAGATATCGCTGAACTTGAGACTGATTGACTGCATATATACCAAGCCACGTAAAAGTCCCACCTATAACAATTGTCCAGAATGTATGCCTTTGCAAAGGATTAGGATTGAAGCTATATTGAATAAAAATGAATTTTATGGTATTAGCTAACTGTTCATTTGTCTATTAAACACGGCTTTATGTTTTCTTTCAATGAATATTTCTCAAGCTTAATTTGAAAACATATTAAAAAATGTTAAATATTAAGTAGAAATACTGAGATCATGGAACACATTTTAAAAACTTATTATACAGAGGTAGTCCTCCAGATACAAAAGGTCAATTACCGAATGTTCAAAGTTACAACAGATACCCTTAAACCACATATGACTCTGTTTTAAAGTTGTGATGGCTCCAGTGCCACCTGGTCATTCACCCTTATGGGAGTGCTGCAGCATCTCCCCATCTGTCTCCCTTCCCTCCCTTCTGCCCTGACATGACCCTGCAGCACATGGGCCTGCTCCCCATGCCTCCTGGAAGCAGCTGGCATTTTCACAGCTCCAACAATTCCTTGCAGAAAATGGCAGCTGCCTTTGGAGCTTTCTGCCCTGGTCAGCTGGCCATTGGAAGATTGCAAACTTCTCCTGGCACTTGTTAGTCTTTGGGTAACCAGACCCTACTGCACCATAGAGAGTATTTTAATTTACTGCACCTGTGTATGTTTTGCCAATTGCACAGTGGCAGATAGGACAGCGCTCCAGAGAGTTAACGTCATTGCCCAGAGGATCACAGGTTGTCCTCTCCCCTCTTTGGAAGAGCTTTATAGCTCCCGCTGCTTTAAGAAAGTTCAAAACATTCTTAAAGTTCCTGGTCATCCTTCTTTTTTTAACTATTACCATCTGGCAGACGGTACAGTATAAAAAAACAAGGACAAATAGACTGAAAAACACCTTCTATCCCAGGGGAGTAATCATATTGAATTCTACTGAATATTAATGCAATATCAGGAGTTTTCAATTCAATTGTATAGAATGTGAAGGTTGTGTGTTTGTGTTTTATTTTTATAGTTATAATGTACATTGAAGATGGCATTTAATTTCATTGTACGAGGTGCAATGACAATAAAGTAAACGACTACTAATAAGGTAGCAGCTTTAGGCCGAGCTTCCCACAACCTTTCCCTTACTTTAACCCCTCTCTCCTCCATAAAGGGTGTTCCTCCCCTCGCCTTCATTTTTTTCAATAAATAATGCTAAAGAAAAAAAGCTGGGAGGGACAAAATCGTTAATCTTTCTGCCTTCCTCCCAGTGATAAAACTAAATTCCTCTGCCTTCCAATTTCTATCCATTT
>JAPKID020007280.1:0-10328 GCA_026931265.2 Tropidonophis doriae | reverse complement strand
CTCTCTCTCTCTCTCTCTCTCTCTCTCTGTCTCCCTCTCCCCCTCCCTCCCCCCTCCCTCTCTGTCTCTCCCCACGCACACCCATGCACACCCATACAAACATGAACTATGCCGATTTACTCTTTAGTTCATGGCATTGTTTTAATTTAAGAGTCTTAGCTACAAATGTGAAAATGGCCATTTCTGGCTCAGTGGTTGATAAGCGTCATTGTATAATATCTTTTCCAATGTAATTAAATAATCAAAACTAGCATTTATTCTTTTAAAAGACCAGAGTTAATGTTTTATAGAATTTTGTTTACTTGTGTTTAGATGTTTATTTTTTATTATAGCTTAGCAGAAAAGGGAACAAAAGACAAATATAGAGCTGCCTTTTTCAAAAATAGGATTTTTTGTTCAGGTGATATTTTTACATTAAATATTTTTCATACAATAAAATCCCATTCTTTGACATTTTCTGTCTATAAAATATGATTCAGTTTCCTTCATTGACATATTTAGCAGTTTTTCAAGTCTTTCTGTGGTAGCAAAGGAATGGGTGGGTCTAAAGGGTGCTATAACTTCATAAAGTCTAACTTGGAAGCACAATTAATGAAGGGGAAATGGGAAAATTTTTGTTCATACATTTAATATGATTTAAGTATTAGATAATATGAGAATTTAAATTAGTTGACTATAAGACTAAAGTTAATATGACTTGTAGGACCACAGAAATAGAAAGGCCATACTTATCTTCCCTATATTTTCTTCCTCCTTGAATCCCAAGAGCCTTCCTGAAAAGTCCAAAATTCCTGAAAGAATGGCATGCATTAAGAACTAGAGAAACATCCTTGGCAATTTTAAGATTTGTGGACTTCAACTCCCAACCAGCAGCATATCTTAAAGTTACCACGACTAAGAAATGCTGCTGTAGGGCAAGGCTGGAATTATTCAACAAGAAATTTATGCTCTCTCAGACTGCCATTTCTGATTTGGAATCAAATCCCACATTGTGACCACCATAGCCATTAAAACATAATCTCAGCTGTTCAGGAGTAGTTACTAGCTGTACTTTTAGAAAGGCATTCTGGGCACACAGCTGGTGAGGAACATAACCAGGAAATTAGAGAGGCAGTCAAATTTGCTTTCTTAAAATGGTTAAAATAAAGCAGATTTTGAAAACTTCCAAAACATAGAAGCAGGCATTAAAATTTCAAATATTGTTCAGTAATGTAAATTAAGATTTTAAAAATCTGTTTTAACTCTATGCTGATAGGATCTGAAGCCTTGATGGGGACTGTGATGACTAATGACAAAAAATAGATTTTTGGCCCCTAGTTTGATGAAAACATCACTCTCATTTGAAGCATTTGTGAAAAATGATAAATCTGTCAAATTGTAATGAAATACATTCTAACCCGTAGTGTAACTATCCTTGGCTTACTTGTTACAGTTGTGCTCATAGCATCACCAAACAGTATTATTGAATTGCAAGAGGTGCAGAAAAGGACAACTGAAATGATGAAAGTGAATGAGTATCCTCCATATGAAATAAAGTCACATTTGTGACTAATGAGTTTAGAAGAAATTGAGTAAATGGGACATGACAGAAATGTCTAAAATTGGGCAAGGTATAAAAAAAGTGGAGTAGAACGTAGGGCCATCTGATGAACTTGGATAGTTAAAAATTCAATTAATATATTATAGAATTTGTTAACACATGGATACAGTGACATCTGGCAATTTGGATGATTATAAAAAAGAATTTGACAAATGCATGAAGCATAAAACTATCAATAATTTCCAGTCTGGGTGGCTTTGTATTGCTCTCTGTCTAGGAGACTGCAATTCCAGTTGCTGTGGATCACAGGGAGGGAAATATTGCTGTACTTGTATTCTGCCTATTGCCTTGCCACAGGCATTTAACTGGGCATTGTGGGGACAGAATGCTAGATTAGATAGCCACAGTTGCTTTTTATAAATGAAAATGTGGTTGCCTTCCACTTAAAAACCCCTTTGAACACAACCTTCCTTGCCTAATCTCATTAAAAATAAGTGGAACATTGTATTTTTATAACTGTTGAATTGTGATACTTGCAGTTTTGAAGATTTTATAGCATTTCAAGGAATAATTGAACCATCAATCTTTGCTGAAAATCATTTTGTGTTTATATAGTATTGGAATAGCATTTCTAGTCAAAATGATTAGAATTCAAAGAGGTCCATGCAGGCATAAAGATATTTCTTTGTCTGGGAGAAGTCAATTTGTAATGTATATACAGCTAGTTGAGCTTCAGGTTATATGAGGATATCTGACTTAAACTTTTCAGGCAGTGGAGAAGACTCCCTAAGTTTTGAAGCATCATCAGTACAACAAACATAATGTGAGCTACTAAAAGTAGAGCTCTCTGCATAATTCTGTATTTTCAAACAAGTAACTAATACTCTGCTCTACAATTAATAGGAGAACGTTATTTGCTAGCTTGCGAATTTATTTCACAGTATTTAGAAACTGTGCCCATCAGACATTCTGATGCCTTGCAATGATAAAAACTATATACTATTTATTTATCTATTTATTTACTTAGCCACCCAACTCATTGTTGAGTGACTCTAGATGGCTTACAGCAATATAAAACAGTTACAATGTTAAAACATTAAAAAACATGTAATTGAACATTATAAACAAAATTTTTATATTTTGTTTATAACAAAATATAAAAATATCAATTGATATAAAATAATAAAAAGGATGCAATAAAACTACAATGCATGATTAATACATATGCGTTGTTTTGAATACATAGCATCACTGCCTGGAACTCAGAACTATGTTTTCATTCAAAAGTTATGGAAATGAACATATCAATGCAGAAGTATTATATCTTTGTTCAAATGGGAGCATTTTCCTTTCCTCTAATTTGTTTTAACCGAATACATTTTTTCATATAAAAGGCAGGCTTTCAAAAGTACAGAATTCAGTTTCTTGGGAAATATAATTGTTTCAAAAAGAACCTTTTTCTAACAGTCAACATTTCCTGAGAACGGTTACGATGTTGTTGGGAACAGGAGACCTGGCTCAGGTTTCCACATAATCATAGAGACTATTTGCCCCGTTTTGTGCCCAATTGTTATTTTCCTTTTGAACTACAAACTGTGTTGTGACTGTAAGATAAATGTCACTCCCCACCCCTACTCCACATGTGTATAGCACTCTGACATCTTGCAGGAAAGATAGATTACAAATGTAATAAACCAGTACATCAATAAATCTCACAACTCAGGGCTAAATAGAATTTCTGTGGGCTAGATGTTGTCTTCATTTTTAGCTATTATTAAGTACTAGAATTATTATCTTATGAGACAGCCTGATAGCATACGATACCACTATTCTGCTTAAACTAAGCATTTCTGCTCAGGTTCTTGTAATTTTATATAAGCTATCTTCAGTTTCAAGAAGGACAGAAAAAGGAAAATTAGTGCAGCTAATAAATTATTTTGAAAGTTAAATTAAGCGAAATGAGAAAACAGATTTGCTAAGTTTTTATTGTTTATATCATTAAAAGAATATGGTTTTAATGGACACAAAATTTTGATTTTGTTTTAAGATTCTGTGCCCACCATCCCCAACTTTTAATTTGCATCTTGGAGTTGCATAAATAGGACTTAAAAAAAAACCTTTTAAAACAAGGAACATGTATGAGAAATAAGATTCTCGTTAGGAACATTTACTATGTCTGATTTTTAATTCTATTTATGTTTAAGTTCTGTTTTTGGAAATTAAAAATAAATGAATACAGGTTCTACTGAAATCCCTATTACTTCCAGTGTAGACAACAATGATTTTAACATTTCATGAAGCAGCTTGTTCCACTGATTGACAGTTTACATAATTATGATGTTCCTTCTGATGCCCAGTTTACTTCCTTGTATTTTTAACTCATTGCTTCTGGATTTGATCTCTGAGGTAATAGGGGATAAGTTTACTCCTGTGTGACAAATTTTCAGGCATTTAAAGTATGCTATGATGTTTCTCCTCAGTTACCTTTTTATAAAACACAAGCATATTCTTTGACTATTCCTCAGAGACCTTGCTTTCAAAACCCATCACCATTTTGGTAGCCTGTCTCTGAACTCACTTCAAGTTGTCCCAATCCTTTTTAAATTATAGTGTCGAGAACTACATACAAACAGTATTTCAATTGAGATCTGATTAGAGTGAAACAATTAACTCCTATGATCCATATTGACTCCATATTTCTGCTAGTGAATCCCAAGATAGAATTTGTCTTTTAAAAAATTCAGTACATTGTTTACCTTGTTTAGCTTGTGGTTGGCAAGATCAACCAGATTCTTTTCAAAGATATTACTGCAAAATCAGGTTTCCCCCATCCTATACTTGGGGCCTATGTTTTTCCTCCAACTGTTAAATTCTGCACTGTTTACTTCAGCCACTCAGACTTGTTTAGATATTTTAAAAACTTTCTTTCCTCTGAAATATTAGTCACCCAATCCAATTTTGTGTCATCTGTGAATTTGATAATTATCACTTCAACTCCTTCTTTCAAATCATTATTATAAATACTGGGTTCATAACTCTTGTGCTTCCCTCCAAGCTGCCTTCTCTTGAAGGTTATCAACTTCTACTCTTTTGAAATACAAAACAATGGTCTGATTCTTTTCCATGCCTCCTTCCCTAGAGATTATGAATTCAAGAATAACATGACCAATTTCCCAAAGCTTCCAGGCACGGTTACTACTTCAACTAATTATTTCATGCCAGTGATAATTAGGTCTAGGATGACAAAGTTGGCTGTTCTTCCACTTTCTGATAAATAAAATTATCAAGAGAGGATAAAAAGTTGTTGGATCTCTCATTTTTAGCAGAGCTAGATTCCCAGATGATGTCATTATAATTAAAATCTTTACTATCTTTGAAAGATTGGTAATCTGATATAAAGGCTTCATCCATGCTTCATCCATATCTTCAGCCAGCTAAGGGGATCTTTAATACATTTTCAATATCATCTTTATTTCTCTCTTCTGTCTCATTCTAGTACAAATGCTTTCAGTAGGGCAAAATGCTTTGATTACTGAATTTCTACAAGAGTGTATTTTTCCTTTACATATATTACTACTCCTCTCCCCGTTTTGTTGGATCTGTTCCTAATGAATAAATTGTAGCCTTCCTGTGCTATGTGCCAGCCATAAGTATAAACCATTAGGTCTCAGTTTTTGTGTTTGTTTTGTTAATTTAGGATCCTACTTCTCCGTATTTATTTTACATTTTCTATGTATAAATGTAGAAACAATTGAGATTTTGACTGGTACTGGCTATAATTATCTATGATACTTTGGCCTTTTGGCCTGTTTTCTTAGCTCTAAGGCTCGGATGCATATTTGTTTCTGAACTCTTGCCACTCTTCCCCTATTAGTTTAACACCTTGATGAGCTTGGTGTGATACCTACTCTAGCCATTCTTCATGAAGGTTTCTTAGATCATTGTCAAAAATCCAAAGTTATTTCAGCAACACAGTGTAATGGATTATTGACCTTCAGTATCCTATTTTGTCTTTTATTTCTCATTGGTTCTTACTTTACCAACTCAAAACGATTAAAAAACGATTAATTCATAAGTTTATCATGTGTTAGTTGCTTTAGTTCCTTCATGAGAGTGCACAAAGAACAATTTATAATACAGTATGATCTTTGCTGGTTTCTATTTTAAAACATCTTTTATTGCAAGTTTATAACACATTTTATTGGTTTTTAACACATTTTGCTTAGCAACTGATTTTAACAGCATAGTTTGATGAAGTAATGAGACTGGAAGTTAACTCATTTTCTATAGTTAGGTAGTTCCTTCTATAAAATAAAGCAACAACATTATTTTAATAATCTGAAAAGAGAAACAAAAATACTATGCACACGTGAAAGGTACTGTGGGGTGTACAGTACAAAAGAATGCTTTTAAAAGTGTTGGGAAAGAAAGTACTCTTCTCCTTCACATGGACAGCTGCTACACTATATAAAAAGTAAATGTTTTGAATTTTACTTATTAAATACAGCTATCCCTTCCTTTATTTGTAATAGAGTTAAATATGTTCTTATTTCTTTAATCCAGGACACTTGAAATGGACCAAAGCCGAGGACATTGATATAGAAACACCAGGATCTATTCTTGTGAATACCAACTTGAGGGCTTTAATAAACAAACACACTTTTCTTTCATTACCTCAGCATTTCCAACAATACCTCCTGCTTTTACTTCCAGAAGTAGATAGGCAGGTGAGTAAAAAAAAAAGTACTTCACAGTGCTTTCACAGTAAATCTTTTTCAATATCTTGATTAATAGTGAGTGACATGAGTGATTCTTCACAACATGTAAGTTATGAAAATTGCTCTGATGGGCAGTAGCTGAAAAATCAAGGTGTATGTTTTAGGTGAAAAGGTCTAGCAGAGGGTTTTTGCCATAACAGTAAAAGATGAACTCTCTTCTAGATTGCTGCGTTTTGCGACCTAAACAAGGTAGATAAATCACTTTTCCTGTCATTTCATTCCATGACACACCTGAAACATCTATTGTCCATTTTTCTAAAGCCTTAACATTAATAAACATTAAACTTTAATGTCCATTTCCCCACTTAATTTAGCTGCTTGGTCTCTTATTTCATTTAGAGGAAATATTTGCAAACCAATGGCATTAGTTTCATAAAGAGCAGGATAAGTTGCTATTTGAGATATACAAGTTTGTATAAGTTCTTAGAGTTTGTTTTGCAGTGCTTTCAATCTTAGATCAAGTTATAATATCAATAGAGCTGTTAATTAAAAATTGACATGTACACTTTTGACACAAAGCCATTAGCTTTCAATTTATTTTTTTAAATTTAGTGAACCTCTTGTGGGTATTACTCTGTCAGAATGCTATATAACTGAAGGCTCATTTGTAAATTAATATTTCTCTCCACAAGAATGGAAAATGTCTCTTAAGGAGAAAGGACCTGCTCCATGGCTAAGAAGGCAATCTCCAAATGCTCTCCTGTCTCCACACAATGTTCACTATATTGAAAAAAAATGGTAGACAAACTAGTTCCCTAGAAGATAACCCTATGAGCAGACTTATTTCTGTTCCTTGTTTTTTACCCTGTTCTTTTGTGTTATAGGGTACTTTCCTTCTATCAGTCTTATATGGACCTGTTGTATTTTCCACTGAAACATGCACGACCCTTATGGGACTTTATCCTGGATGTTTATCCAGGTTCATTTCTACCCAGTGTTTTGTATCTGTCACTTATGTGCTATTTTGAACATTTAAAGAATGGAGGGGGAGGAGGCGGGAATTAAAAGAATGAAATCTCTAAATTACATCTGGGTAAGAAAATGACATCCTCTTAGATCTTTTTCTTTAAGATTACCGGACTTTATTAATGACAGGCAGATTTGACAGTATTCTTGACTTAAGAGAAAACATCAATGGTAAACTAAGTCCAAAACAAATAAATGGAATAAAATGCTCCTAGAAACTTCTAAGATGAGAGTGAGATAAAGAGAAAAATCCTTTGGTCATGCTACTTTGTTATACAGTCCTTTTGATCAGGAAGGCAAAAGAAACTGCCACTGCAGGGATTTTTTTTATTCCCAGCTCTCATGTTAAAAGATTTGGTAAAATATTTGCAGTTATATCCATAGTTTTCATCCCCTGGATATATCAATAGATATACAAATTTGGCTTTGGATACTTAAATTCTCTTTGCAGTTTCTTCTTGACTCCCCAATTACTCTATATCAGTGTGATTCCACCCTCGAGGCACCTGTCAGGCACAAGTGACCAGATCAGTATATGCACAGTTCAAGTTAGCTACTTTGTTGTATTTTGCCTATATTACAAGAAATCTCCCTAGACCAGGGGTGGGCTGTAGTCAGCCTCCATGGTGCAGGAGGCCAACTAGACCACACCCACATAGCAACCGGGCAGAGAACCCCTTTCTAATATTTTTGAAGCCCACCCCTGTCCTAGACTGCTTATCTTACCTTGGAAACAGGAATATAAGGTTCCATGGAGTTGGTGTCTGTATGTATGTGTTTGAGTCTTGGATTTCTTGGAGGCTATTCAGTGACTCAAGGCTTACCCTGCTTGATTCCTCCTCCATGCCAGGCTGATTATTTCCAAACAGCATCATTTCTATTGCACGGCCTATTCATTGCTACTGTTCTGATTACTATTCAGTAGATTTTTCAGAATCATTGGAAGTTCATTGGAAGTTGGGTGGGATATAAATTATATATAAATAACATTATAATTTTGTTTGGTGGCACAGCCAGCCAAATGTTTAGACTTATTTGGCATTTTTCTCCACCTATCAAGTTCTTCCAAAGAACTTGGGATAAATTGATTTTTTTTATTTAATGATGTTAAAAGTATTGTCATAGGATGTAAACAGTCCCAAATAAAGCTGCCTTTTGCAATTGACTGATGGTAATTTTGTTAATGCTAATGTTCAAGTGGTGTTCTATTGGTTTTGGGATTGTACCCAAGTTCCATCCTGATGGTACGATCTTTGCTTTTGTTGGCCATAGTTGTTCTACTTTTATTTATAGGTCTTTATATTTTGTGAATTTTCTCTAGTTACTTCTCTTCCCTTCTGCTTCCTCCAAGTACTGCCATGTCCACTAACTAGACCTTTTTTGCCTTTCTTACGAACAATTGTTAAAATCTGGGGTGTGATGTGGCAGGTGTACTTCTCCATTTGAATTCTAAAATATCAGAGTATTTTAGCTTCTTCATTTTCTTTGGCTATATCCCTTTTTCATCAGTTTTTCTCTTGATTTCATTTTATATTCTCCTTCACAAAATTCTGGTATCTCACAATATGTTAACTGTTTATATTTGCCCTTGTATATAACATGTTTCTTGTGCCAAGATCCACAAAGATGTTTTTGGGCTTCTGCCTATTCCATATTCTTAATATGGCATATCTAACATAATAGTTTTTAAAATCCACGTTAGCCCTGACTTTGTCATGCCAGAAACATCCACACCACACAAATTTCAAGCTATGTCCTTCTAGTTCCAAAACTTTTCATTTCTCAGTAACATCCAGTCTTTTATCCAAGTCAAACAACAAGGTGCATAATACAATTTCAAATCAGAAAAACATTTCTTTTGCATCTTATAACACCTTATATTTAACTTGTAGCTCTTTCCCCCGCCACACAAATTTAGTTACATCTTTCTGCCACTGTTTAAATGGTGCATCAGTTGTCAGATATTGTTTGAAACAAAAACATCATTCTACAGGAGACATTCATTTTTATCACATAAATTCTTCACAGCAATGACAGTTGTAATTCTTCCCATCTTAAACTACCTTTTAAACTTCATTCCGTGTCTTAACATAGTTATTTTGAAATAACATACAATTCATATTTGTCATAGTGATACTCAGCTATTTTATCTCCCTGTCAATGTTAAAGCCCATTTTATTCATCAATTCTGTTTGATCTTCCAGTTTCACAGTTCTTGTTAACATCTTCCTATTTTGTTTATTAATCTTGAAACCTACTAATGCACCAAAATGTTTTAATTTGCCATTTATATTTTATTTCCCTTTAAAGGATCTTTCATTACCAACTCCAAACCATCTGCAAAAGCCCTTAACTTATAAGTTTCTTTTAAAATCTTTACTCCCACAATTCCCTCCTCTTGTTTTTTTTTTCTATTCAATACTTCAAGAATCAAAACAAAGAAGAGAAAAGACAGTGAACATCCCTGTATTTTTGCAGCCCAATTCCAATTCTTTTCTGCATCTTAGAAAATCAATACAGATAGTTATTTTTTTAAATTATGTTCTCAAAATACTTCAGAATGTCCAAACCATTTATAAACATAATTCTTTAATTGACTTTTTAAAACCCACATTGATCCTCATGAATAAATTTGTGCAAAATTATTTTCAGTTTGCCAGCTGGAATTGTTGTGAACTACTTGTAGTCATCATTCAGTAATGATATAGGACTATAACATCCAATTAAAATCCAATCTTGTTCTGTTGTGGGTATACATTAGTAGTGAATTTCTTTGAAATCCAAATCATGCCTATACTTGAAAAGAATCTATATCTTTCAGAAAAATAGACATAATTTCTTGAATTGCCATTTTTCTATCTCCATATATCAACCAGCCCTAAGATGTTCTTCATACAATACAATAGCAGAGTTGGAAGGGACCTTGTAGGTCTTCTAGTCCAACCCCCTGCGCAGGCAGGAACCTTGTACCATTTCAGACAAATGGCTATCCAACATCTTCTTAAAGACTTCCAGGATTGGGGCATTCACAACTTCTGGAGGCA